>CM059220.1:16632429-16814929 GCA_030347435.1 Clarias fuscus
CCGAGTTCTGACTTTTTTCCCATAGAATTTTTACTTTTTCCTCAGAATTCTGACTTGCTGTAAATTTCAGAATTATGATTTTTATTCTTCTTAGACTTCTAACTTTTCTCTTTGAATTCTGACTTTAATCTTAGGATTCTGACTTCTTTCTCATAATTAGGACTTACATGTCCAAATTCTGACTTTTATTTTTCTTAGGCTTCTGACTTTCATTTTATAATTCTAACTTCAATCAGAGAATTCAATAATGACTTTTTCGTCCGAATTCTTTTTTTCCTTTTTTTAGAATTCTGACTTTTATCTTAGAATTCTGACTTTTATCTTAGAAGTCTGACTTTAATCTTAGAGTTCTGTCTTTTTACTCAGAATTCTTACTTTATTTTCCGAAGGTTTTTAAAAGAAGGTTTAAAGTCAGAATTCTGAGGAAAAAGTCAAAACTTAAATAAATTGTTTATGTGACCACAAATCCACTTCTGTACAAAAGTTGATTAAATGATTACAGAAATAAAATAATGCATAGGTGACCAAAATGCTAACTTCATGGTGAAATGCACTCCAGTGTTTTCTGCAAAAAGATTTTATATGGCATCATGCTTCAAACAGAAGCTCGACTACAGAGAATTTAGGTAGACATGAAACAGAGCAATAATTTAAAGTACAGATTAGCTGATGTGTAATTATAACTACCCTGTCTCTTCAAACTGCCGCCTTGTAGATGACTTGCTCTGACAGAATGTCATAATGAGCCTCTGTACATTAATTCAAGGCCTTGACATATATGATATCCTGCCTGAAATGTGTGATAGGGAAAAAAGGAAAAGAAAAAAGAAATGATGAAATTATGAATTATTAAACAGAAAGTAATGGTAATTTTTCTGCACGGCAAGGATGTTTCAAAAACCTTTTAGACTTTTAGACTAAAGGAGGAATCGGCTGTTTGATTATGATTAATCGACAATAATTAAGGCCATAAATGCTATCGTCTCTCATAAATCAACAATATGATAGCATTTGGCAATGAGGTACCAATTAGACCAGGAGTAACAAAGCAGAAGATGTAGAAAGCTGCCAAGTTGAATGTGCTGCTGATATTATGAGAGTGCAGAGACAGTAGCAGGAGGTGCCAGCAGCTGAAGCACTTTCAAAAAGAATGAAAATCTAGCACTCGTGATGGGAATGTTTGCTAATGAAAAGAGCGTTTTACAAGCTCCGTTCCACATCCTGAAAAAACTTCCAGATCTAACTCATGTCCCTGACACAAAACGGCATTTGCTTGAATTGTATGATCGGACGAGAACTTTTAATGAGTGTAGAAGAAAACTAATAGGCATTTCTAGAGATTTAGTACAGTTCTGGTAGCCTCAGGTAAAAGCAAGTGAATAAAAAAAGAGAAAAGAGAAAAAATATCTCTGCGTCTGTCAAATCGAGAGGCAGTGATTTTTAACATTTTTAAACACTAAATGCTACAGATGCTGTGTGCCAATCACACACAGTAGAACATGCACGCATAAAGAACTTCAAAATGACTTGGAGATGCGAATAAGAAATCATCTGAGCTGTTTGGATTATATATAGCTATAAATAGTCCCTAATATAAATACACTATATATATATATATATATATATATATATATATATATATATATATATATATATTTTTTTTTTTTTTTTTTTTTTTTTTTTATACAAACAACTATAAATCACTTCATGCTTCTCAAAATTAGTTCTTATATTTCTTGTAAAGTTTGCATATGGTAAGTGCTCCAGACTTGTAAGCCAGCAGGCCAGACATTTTCTGCTGGTTAAGTAAGTGTTCACTTCATGTTCTATTTTACAGGCAGATTAGATAAGCCAACAACTATTTATTCCTTGAGATAGAAGCGAGACAAAAGATACTGGCAGTAAGAAAGAAAGAAAGAAAGAAAGAAAGAAAGAAAGAAAGAAAGAAACTGCACCGTGAAGAAAGAAAGAAAGAAAGAAAGAAAGAAAAGAATACTTTGAAGTGATTTTCCAAAGTTTTCAAAATTCCTTTGTACTGTAGTAGTTTAAGTCTGAATAAAAGTGGCAGCAGTGCCATGAGACTTGCTCTGGAACTATCTAGAGACCAGCCAGAATAAATGCAATTAGGCGACACCTAATGGAATCCTGTGCATCTGCCCCACGCTCAGTCATTTGTAGCGCCATTAGTGAAGATTTTCCAGACATCAAACTGCAAATCATTCACTAAGTACTCAATCTCTCTCATACAGTCATACACAGGCTGCACCGCGAGCGCCAAGTGTTAGGTGGAACCAGAATACGTCAGACTGACAGACAACCGCTAGCGCTATACCATGCCATAAGGAACTGAGCTATAGCAGTGAGTAAATGAGGCGTAGACACAAACAAAATGAATCATGAGGCTTAGGTTATCATGAATGTGTGCAATAATTATACAGGGTTATATGATGCTGAAATACATAATTTTCTTTTAAAGTTTCTAAAAACCCTACAAACAGCATTCGAACCCTGGGCATGTCCAGGATCATACGGCAGTTAGGCTGAGGTTCCCTTTTCTCCAGAGAATCTGGACAAATTCCTGTTTCCTATGATCACAGTGTCTAATCAATCACAGCTACATTATACAAGTATTTTAAAACAGTGACCTTTATGTAATGGCTGTAGGGATTAAATGGCAATTTTACACTGTACCTTTCGATGAAAAATTTATTATTGAACATGTACCTGGATGTACAGGGAAGAGGCACTTATCACACCAGAGCAAGCTACATTATATATCTGCAATAATACTTACGCTCATCTAACATTTTCTATACTGCTTATCCTGTACAGGGTCACGGTAAGCCTGGAGCCTATCCCAGCGAACTCAGAGAACAAGGCGGGGTACACCCTGGATAGGGTGCCAATGCATCACAGGGCACAAGCACACACTCACACACACTGACTCATACATTACAGGCAATTTGAAAACACCAATTAGCCTACTCTGCATGTCTTTGGACTGTGGGTGGAAACCGGAGCATCCACAAAGCACGGGGAGAACATGCGAATACAGATCCAAAAGCGGGATTCGCGCCTGTACTGCTTTCTTTTTTGCAGCCATTTCTGGTCAAGAAAAATTTCATATTTGACAATCCAATACCACCTCCAATTTTGCAAAATTATTGTTAATTTGAACACTGGAATATTTACTCATTTCAGTGCTGGAAATCTTGCTCTGGGATACAACTCAGTCACTATCTTTTTCTATCAAACACCATTTCAAATGAATAAACAGCCTGCCCATGTATCTGTGTAGGAGGATGAATCTGGGACAATGAATTTCCTATTGCACACTTAATGAGGTCCCTTTTGGGTCTTTTCTTACACAGATAAATACATGGGACCTGAGACACAAGGGAGATGTAGGGAAAAAATGGTGGCCTTTCAATGATATGGAAATATGGAAAGGCAAAAAGACCCCCTTTTATCGGTGAGGAATCACAGACGTCCTAATACCTCTGTAATAGAGCAGGCCGAAAAACCCACACGTTTTTCCTAAAGCCAGTTGGGGCCCTTGACAGCCATTTTGCATGGATGTAGGCTTCTGTGGTGAAGGAGAGAGCGTGAGGACGACTGAGAAACAAGCAAAGAGTAAGACAAGTGTGTTTGATTGGGCAGCCTTTCAGAGCCCGCAAGAGCGATCATATTTCCCTGCGAAGAAAAACAAAGCATCTGCACCCAGACATCACAATCAGGTCCAGCCCGCTTGCCTGTCCAAAAAGGCATTCTTTCCTTTGGAGAAACTGCTGCGAGTCCATCTCAAACCAAACAGAGCACCTACACTAAGAAGCACCCCCCCCCCCCCCCCCCCCACTGCCTGCAAGCCCCCTGACTCTCATATGGGAGCCACAAAGATTTCTGTGCCAGCAGCAAACTCTTAAAGTATACCGTCTTTTTAAATCATAAGGTGGAGATTCTGAACATCTAACAATTTCTTAAAGATGTATTAATATAAGGACAGAATTACCTTATAGGCTGGACCTTCTTAAATCAAAAGGTTTGTAAGCTGACTGAATTTCATTCATACAGTGAGACAAAGGTAGATTATCGTCTCATCACCTGTTGTTTTTAATTTATACCTTCTGCAGATAATTCTGAATTCATTCTGACTGGTGTATTAGGTAAATCATGTAAAAGACAATGTTCCTCATTTTCCTGTGCTGAGCAGAAGCCATGGTGCCAGACAGCAGGTGTCTCATTGAAAAGCCTCTATGGAAACCTGTGAGACAGTCACACTACAGCAAAGCAGCTGTGATTCATATGCAGCCTGACTAATACTCTCAGCCATGCAGGTACAGTAAGATTGCTGAAAGGTGGTGGCTGGGTGCATGGCCTGGATGAATTCACAGATATACATGGGTCTGGAAAGTGTGTCTCAAGACAGAGATCATTGGGACCAGTGGAGGTATACTTTTAAAGCATACAGAGATCAGGGATAAGCAGCCAATAACCCAGGGAGAAAAACAGCACTGCTTTCTCCAAAGCGTCCTCAGTAATCCCTAGTTCATGACAATAAAAAACACCCAGTCAGCAGCAGAGTTCATCAATGTGACACTGACAAATTAGGAGATTTCATGAACAGACCCAGACAGACAGCGACTTCGCTGGCTAATGAGGTACAATGACTTCCCTTGGCTTGTCTGTCAGACTTACGTTTGAATACCACATTATTCATGCAGTCAGAAACTACTCTGATCATATTTATGCCAGACAAAACTCATAAAATTTGATATCTCATCACTATCTTTACGTCTTGCAGAGACGGTCATGCCTGAAGCTTAAAAAAGACAACTCATTATACGCAATCACTAAAGCCATGAATGACCAATATTCTTTCATATTAGTAGTCTACAATATTAGGGATCTAATATGATAAAAATTAAACAGCATAGCAGGATTCAAAATATGCAAATGCCTTAGGAGACACTGCATTTAAAATGAGAGCACAGAGAGAGAGAAAAAAAAAAACAGAGCTTAATTTCCATAATGCTTTTAGGCCAGTTGGAAGGATAACTCTCTACAAAATTAGTCACATCTGTTATACTGCAGTCATGCACCATACCTGCACAGGTGTGTGTACGGTCTGAAACACACTTTCTCTCCAGGCCATGTGGCGCAAACAGATTAATGCTTTGAGAGTGAAAGGATATGGATTGCAGACCATTTTCAGACACCAACTCCGAGGACGTGTGGTTTGCTTCAGGTAGAAGAAGACAACAGGTGCCAGCGAGGGATAGGGCAAAGCGTCTCCGCCTCCCTCGGCCGAAGCTGCTTCCTCGGCCACTGTGCATCCCGTGCTCTCCCTCCTCTCTGCTCCATCGTCAGCTTCATCATCAGCCCCTCGCTCTACTCCAGCAGACAGATCGTTCAATCGGATGAAGGTCCTGGGAAGAGAGGATGTCGGTTCTTCTTGCCTCTCCGTCTGTTCTTCAGAAATATTTCCTCCATCCTCAGCCATCATTCACCTCCTTAAAAGATGATGGTGTGAGTTAATAAAATAAATAATAATTTAACAGTCAGACGACGTCTAGCATTAGGCATGTTGTATAAAAGTATCCGAGAGGAAAAAACAAACTTCATTATTGATAAACTTTTTTTTTTTTTACTAAATGGCAACAGATGGCAATCAGTTTTTATTTTCCTGGTAATATCATCTGTAACAACGTTACATTTCTATGATTTGCAAACATCAGTAAGAGTATTCTTTTGAGCCTATAACTATGCAGCCTGTTATTATAACTGGACGGGTTTCAGTGAGAACCACAAGCAAACAATTCAGTCATTATTTTATAATAAGCGCTGCCAGTAAGTTAATAGAACCTCACTGGGAAAAATGCTGTTAAACAAACAAAGACATTTGTGTACACTCAGTGCACGTCGACTGTTGGTCTAAAAAAATCATCAAACAAAAAAAGATTCAATAAAATTGCAAAGCTCAGCTATTCAGTCCGGGTTTTTAATGCATATACAGTATATACCAGTGATCATAGAAACTAATGGTCATGGTGATGAATGAAGAAGACGGGCAGCGCGCGCCACACACACACACACACACACACACACACACACACAACCGGGTGTCAAATGGTGCATCGGTCCTTACCTGTAGGCTAACTGCTTGTGGTATTAACCTCGGACGAAACTCACTCATCGCATGATCGTGTTCGGTGACAGAAGAAAGTAGCCTGAAGACAGAAAGCTGGCGAAAAGTCAGGCTCGTGCGCGGAGCTTCCAGGTGATGCTTGGAGCGCAGGCGCGTTTCCGGGCGTCGCGCGACAGCCACATGCCCTCTAAAGTGCGCAGAGCTTAGAGATGCCTCAACCCGAAAAGCTTCTCTTCCTCAAAACGACTAAAAGCCGTCAAAAAAAAAAAAAAAGCTTCGGGGAAACAGTTAGAGAGCGACGAGGAAAGCAACTGTCCAAATAAAAAACTGTTGGTTCCTCCAAGTGCGAGCTCCAGTGTTTCTCCGCCGTGCGCGCGCGCTTTCATTGAACATCAGGTTAAACGCACGCCAAGTAGTTTTTTTGTTTCTTTTTTATTTCTTCCTTTTTATTAATTGTCCTCCTGAAACACAGACGTGCCCCAATCCAAAGTGTCCACTAAATTTAGGAATACATACATCTTTATGTTCTTTTCTGAAGGTGCGGTTATCAGTTGTAGAAGGCTTCTCACAAAGTGTGGCGAGGCAAATAAAAGAAGAAGAAGAAGAAGAAGTAGTGCTTGTTCTCTTGAAATAAATCGTTGTCCATTATTGCGAAAATGCACACCGAACAAAATCTCCGCTTTCTCTCCGAGTCGGCAACAACGATCTAGCGCACGAAGGAGCCCATCCAAGCGAATTCACAGCTGGATTTAGGTTCAGTTTGCAGTCCCCGCCTTTTCGGTAGCGCTGCAGCCAATCAAAAGCAAGCAAAAGTCAGCGTGCGCGCGCATAGGCTGAGGTAACTGTCGGTCAAAATTCGACTCGCAGAGGGAATGAAACACATCTGGAATTGTATTGTTTACCGTAGCCAGTAAAAAGCGGGGAATTATAATTGGACTTGGACAGACTTTTTTGATTGGACAACGATTATTTTATGCAAGACAGTCCCTCATACAAAAAGAGAAATTAAATAGGTATGACTGCAACAGTAAAATAATGTGCATTTGTTTTCTATGGTTATGAGACATCATTATGAATAACTGCAACACATATATTTATAATTCTTTCTGCAGTACATAATTCAATTAATAAATTGCACACAGATGTCCATTTGATGTACTGACATGTGCCATATTTAGACGGTGGCCACAAAGTCTGGATCCATATGTACAATAAATAAATAAATAAAACATCTAATGCTCTTATTTAGAACATTTTATAATGTGTCAGAACTGGTGAAGATTTACTCCTTTTATAGTGCAGCAAACGTTCTGAACAGGTTCTGGTAGACTACTGACTTCAGATGGCCTCAATGGATAATAATATTTTTATTGTCATAGGCATCTTGGACATACAATTTAATATAAGAAGAAATGCCTATGGTTCAAGACATTTGGAGTATATACTGTCTGTGTGTGTGTGTGTGTGTGTGTGTGTGTGTGTGTGTGTGTGTGTGTGTGTGTGTGTGTGTGTGTGTGTGTGTGTGTGTGTGTGTGTGTGTGTGTGTGTGTGTGTGTGTGTGTGTGTGTGTGTGTGTGTGTGTGTACTTAGAATGTTATTTGATGCAGCCAAACAGTCTACTGTCTTTGGGCATCTGGTGAAAATATGTCGTGACAGCACACACACCATACTAATACAAGGGGAAGGCAAGGTAATCCGAACAAACAAGTCTGATGGAGATGAAATAAACAAAATATTTCAAAACATACCAAACTGAAAGAACAAACAGTTTTATGATTCACTTCACACCGGCACTGAAACTTTCAACTTGGTGGAGCATAACACTACGCTTACCAGTAGAGCAGGACCGCCTCACTGAGGTTTTACCATACTGCCACCTATGGTGAAAACATATATGCAAGTAGGGAAAGAATGGACAAAAAATATTTTGATTGCAGAAAGAGAAAGAGGTGAGCTGTGGTTGGAATGTGTTTTGAAATCTTTTGTTACAGAATAAAAACATCATAAATCATCATTGTACTTAAGACTGCAGATGCAAATCTAATACAACTTATGCAAATAATTTCCCTTTACTGAATTCAAAATGGCTTTGAAAAAAAAAATTGTAATGTTCATTATAATTATCTATGATTTAATATGACTTCAAAGACACATTCCAGTTTGGCTCTTAATCACGCATAGCACTTTTAACAAAAAGACAAGGATGTATTCTTTACTGCTGTGAATTAAGGGGAATTATATATCCATTTAAATATTCTGACATGTCTTTTACAATGATTGCTCGAACACTTTATCTGTAGTTAGAAAGTAATGATTTTATTATTAACACAGAAATGTAATACAAATCATAAGTTGTGATTGCGCGAAGAATAGACTTTATTCTGTGCATTGTCATGAGGCATATTAATACACACACACACACACACACACACACACACACACACACACACACACACACAGACAAAAGATTCTCTTGGGAACATTACACATCTTTTCATCATGATTAATATTCTTCTGATTATCAAATGAATAACTCAATATGCATTTGCCATGGTTAGTGTCACATGGCTGAGTCAGGATCAACAAAAATACTGCCATATAAACAAACTCATGCCATCTGTATTGGACAGCTGATGGTGTCTCCCATCTGCACGATTTGTTCTAAGCTGAGCTATGTATTAGTCAGCCAGCACGTTAAATCAATTCTGGCACAAAACAAATCTCTGACGTTCTCTAACAATTTCTATTTCAGAATGGCCTGTACTGTTTTTACGTCTGGCTATTTATTGATATTGTAATGAGTGGGTAGTACACTTGAAATGTTTTCTGAATGCATTTATTACGCAATCACTTATTAAAATCTTCTAAAGCCATTAAATTCCAATATATTATCATCCGCTTGGTGGAGTTGAATTTTTCTGCATTGCATCATTGGAGGGTGAACTTTGCACAGTGACCTGAAGGTCCAGTCTGAAAGCGAGAGAGCCTTTTAGGGATCTTCTTATTACTGTGACATGCTACAGGGAACTCAGTGGTAGACACAATCTCTGAAAAAAGAAGATAAGAGCATGGCCCAGAGCCAGTATCAGTAGGTCACCTGCTTTTGGGTTTCGTCAGGCAACTGCATTGGGTACACTTCCTTCAATGTAGTACAATAGTAAATGTGATTTACTTTAGTTTCAGAGTCTGCTATTAGATAATCCAGAGCATTATTAAACACTTTGGCATAGGCATGTTGCTTTTGGTTGGTTCGTTGCATGCATTGTACAGGTTTAAAAAAGAAAGTCACAGAAAATGTTTTTTCAAAGTTAGATTTAGTTTTTGCTAGTTCCCTTAGGGTCCATTCAGTTTATTATTGTTAATAGTTGTCCCAAAATGTCTTACATTACATATAATTTTTGTGTTGTCTGCCACTTTAAAAAAGTGTCTATTAATTGAAAGTTCTGCTATGACATCAAATTAAAGAACGTTTTCCAGCGCCAATTGTATTATTTATTGTGTGTGTGTATTTGTGTGTTCAATTATGAACATGATTTATTATCCATAGTTATAAGACCCCAGCAAGAATAAAATACCATAATGACTTCTTTAATAGACATTTTATTCAGTTTAGTAACATTTTTAAATATAATGTACAAACATATTTTTCCTCATCGATTCTGTGTAGAACCTTACAATACATTCAAAAAACTGCCAAGACTCATTCAAAACTCACAGTCAGACCTTTTTCAGTAAGCTAGAACAGTTAAACATCCCAGGAACCCATGAGGAACCATTTTATAAGACCTTACTCTACTCGATTTACTCGAAACCAGCTACAGCTACAACTTTTTTTCAGCACTGTTACCGCAACTGTATTTGTTTGGTGCATCACCTTGGAGGCGGGATGCCCTCGGTGTTGTATGATTTCCTCAGTTAATTAGGATGATATGTTTGAGAACAAACAGTCTGGCAGAGTTTTGTTTGTGGCACAGAAAGGAAGAAACAGAGCAAAGGCGCCTCAAAGCACCATCTTTCATCTTTCTTTGTGAGTTTCCTCCAGATCCCTTTAGTCAATGCTCTGTGAATCCACTCCTCTGTGGAATATGCTAGGTTACTCTGCTGCGGTTAAAATCCTCCTCTCAGGGGTAGGAGACATTACAAACCCGGCCTCAGCAGTCAATAATTCACTGTGCAAACAACCTCGAACTGCAAAATCTATTTATTTAATATATGCAGTTATTTAGAATTTCCAATACGTTTCATAGTTTAGATGCTCCAGACAGTCGTATTATCTTGACAGAGACAGCTTCATATCAGCCTACACTTTTAGAAAAAAAAAAGAGGTTAAAGTAATGCTTTAGAGTAATGCTTAAGGTTGCTTTGTTTTTTCTCTTTCGAGAACTATTAAAAATCTTCTACGTAGGAAACTAAAACACTGTTTCAAGGGTTCTACATTTGTCTAAGATAAGAATCTTTAACTAATCCTTAACTAGAAAAACCCTTGAGGAAACTGTTTTTTTGTCCCAAAAGCCTCCAGGAGAGTCAGAGGTTATTCTGCTTGTTGGCTTTCTAGCTGCAATTGCTGTTACACAATAAGCTCAGCATAATAGCCTATATATTTTTAAAATGTACATCAGAAAGGATTCGTCTTTTAAGAACATGGCAGTTACATTACATATTGGTTATTCGTTTCTCTTTACTTCAGAAACATGATTTTGATTATGAAGATGAATTAAAGGTCCCATATTTTACTATTTCTTTAAAAAGTTACCACCAGTTACCATTTCTTTAACAAGTTAACACTCAGAGCTCTCCTAAAGTGTATCTGTTAATGTTCACGTTACAACCTCCACAGATAATGCATTAAGTTATAATCTTAATTTTACCCCACCTTTTGGTGTATAAAGAAAAGAGCTACTGTTGCGCCACACTCCTCTAGGGAAGAGCAGAGTAAGCTATTAAGATATGAATATGAATGCATAATAGTCATTTATCACCAAACATTTAACCTACAGTACTAAAAGTTTACTGATTAGGTAGTTATTGTAGTGCTGGTCTCACTGAGACATACTGTACTCCTGCTTGAAACTTTAACATAACCAAATTTCTAAACATTGGGAATGCAGCTATAATAAAACTTCAAGCTGGTGGGATTTACACCTCAGTGTACACCAGTTGTGTGTCATACATACTGGATGTATGAACAACCAGAACTAGCATGATAGTGCGATGTACCATAACAAACACGAAGCAATGGGAGGTAATTATTTTTTATTTTTTATTTTTTTGGAAATTCATGACTGGACACTTTTGTTGGATTTTTTTTTTTTCATGGCAGCTTATAGATAATATGTAACCTTTGTGCACCAGGCAACCAGCTATATATATAAATTTTAAAAAAAATCTTTTTCAGGAAGCAAAAGTTTCTATCTCACAGAAAAATAAGATCACCTTAATTATGTACAGTAAGATTTTTTAAAAGAGTTTTTTTACAGGATTGGCAGCAACGCATTGAGTCACCATGCAATCTGGCGATTAAACAGATCACCTTGAACAAAGAACTACACTGATGAAACCATCAGGGTCTTAGACAGAGACAGCAGGGTGGCTGGAGGGAAATGATTACAGAATAACAAGAGAAGTGGCTATTTACTTTACACCAGCTCACCAACTGACAACAAATTCCAATATTTTGGACACAATATTCTATTTATAATACTGTATAATATATAGAATGTATTAACTTTAATTCTTTCTTTTTTTTACTTTTTCAGTAAATCTATACACATTTTTACTCAAATGCAGCCTGACATTAGCAGCAACTGAACAGTTGAGTGTAATTAATTAAAAAATGTGTTTTCAGAGAAGAAAGTAGCCTGACAAACTTTTACTCTTTTTTTCTTTTTCTTTTTAATATTGACGTGATGCTAGTGATACTAAACGCATACAGTTCTCATATAGATAGACAGATGAATCTAGAAATGAACATGAAAAGGCTAAGAAAAGGGTAATCACTACCAGGAAAAAAAGTAAACAACCACAAAAAAAAAAAAAGATTTTTGTCCAAGGGTGCTGTGTAATTTCCGTATAGCATATCTTTAATAAAGTATGCTATATTTGTTATTATACTAGACTGACAGCATTAGTAATAATCTACCGATATCATTATTAATTTAGATATTATAATGCTTTCATTATCAGATTACTTTAACACAACAGAGGCTCCTGAATAATAATAATTATACAGTAGTTCTCTTTGAACTCCCTGTTCTCGCTCTCTCATTTAACATGTAAAAATTAATCAAATGTCCAATTAGATTAGGGAATTATTTTATTGAGATTTTGTCTTTTACACTGTTCATTATTATTCCCTTTATATATATATATATATATATATATATAATAATAATTATTATTATTATTTTAATTTTTTTTATACATTTTCAGTTGTCACTGTATCATGTTCAACATGGGAACACTGGGCATGAGATGGGATACACCCTGAGTGTAATGTCGGTCCATCACAGGGCACCATACACACATTCACACACTTGTTCACACCTGGCTAGTTCACCTACAAAAACTTGCTTTGCTGCTGATATGATGTCACTTCTGGCATCTGCAAACCCAGTGCACAGCGGTATGAGCATTTGTAGAGAGTGTAACATGCAAAGGCCTATTTTGGCCTTTGACTTTTGCTGCTACCTGCAGTAACTCTGTGAGCACAGGGAGCTAATGGGACTCAGCTGTGAGCTTCCAAACGAGAGAAAAGAGGCCAACCCTGCTCCTTTTATGATTTTTCACCTGTACTGACAAACTGCTAAAAATAAATAAATAAATAAAAAGATCTGTCTGTATCTTTCCTTATGGGAGTCGGAGTCAGGGTGATCACTCTTCTGTACAGTTGGAGCTAGGCTTTATTTCTGCCTGTGCTTACCCCTAGACATACTGTAGACAGACAGATAGACAAACAGTAGATAGACATTGAAGCGGGCACAGAACATTAGCTTGCTGATGGACAACCTTTTGAAATGTGTACAAAAAAAAAACAAAAAAAAAAAGGGAAAACACCCACTTTCCCACTCTCACTGGGTAAGGTTTTATGGTCAAGAGATTTACACAGTGCACTAATTGATTAAAAATGGACAGATAGTCTGATGCATTTTGTACAGTTTTTTGACTGTTAGCCTTTTATTTCAGCGTTCTTTGATTTTTTGTGATTTCTTATTAAAACTGCAATATGATTGCAAAAACAACTTTGCAACGGATGCAATAGAACTTAGTCAATAAAGAAGAATTATCGTATACACTTATTGTACCATCCGCTTTAACAGGAACAGATTTACACATAGTCAATTATGCATGTATCCAATGAGCCAATCATGTGGCAGTAGCAAAATGCATAAAATCATGCAGATGCAGGACAAGAGTGTAAACATCTTGTTTATAAGAAAATGGCCAGATAGGGTTTAGTTACATCAAACCATAAGGTGCGGAATAGTATCTCAGCTTCCACTCCAGTCAGACAGCAACAATAATCTGAGGCTCAAGCTCAAACCCAAACTGGACATTTAAAGATTAAACAGCAAATCACATGCGCTTTTCACAGTCTTCAACCATGCAGTTTGCTGAGACTGTGTCCATGATAACCTGAGATTCTTGTTCTCGACTGACTGGAGTGAAACCTGTCGTGGGGTTCTGCTTTTGTAGCCCATCCACCTCAAGTTCAGTCTGGCCATTCTACATGTGTTTTACAGTTAAAGTCGCAAAGATAACTTTTCTCCCCAAATCTGATGTTTGATGGATACCATAGCTGAAAGTCTTGACCTGTATCTGCATGATTTTATGCACTGTGCCACTGTCACATGATTGTCTGATTAGATACATTTTTCTATGTATGCCAATTATACATTAATACACACTTATTTTAACACCAATAGAAGATTTCACTGTACAGCGTAGACTTCTGCTCTATCATGTACAGACTGCCTTCAGTCATTGTTCTTCACTTCTATGATTGTGGTTACACAACAGTATCACTAGACATTACATATTCAGGAATCTAACTTCGATTTAGTCCTATTTTCATTTTTTATGATGATTATTTTTCCACCAGCTTGAGGACCACAGTTGTTGCTGAATGAGATGAGAATGCATGTTGCTGCGCTTCATTCTTTCTCGCTTGCCTGTTCTTTTTCGAGCAGCCGTGCCCATCTGTTCTCGTTCTGCCGGACTACAGGCCAGCCACGGTCACTAGGCTTGCGTGACTGTGTGGTTCTATGCGTGGGCCTCCCTTTATGTAAATTGTTGTATGATTTATCAAAGTGTACTGATTGAAATCACCATGCAGGAATGTAAATTGGAAGCAGTTCAGAGAAGTGGGACCAGGCTGAGCAGATGTTATAGGTGCTGCATATAATCTGCATTACATACACACACATACACCTGCTCTTCCACATCATCTGCCAGCTTCTTCTCGCGGTCGCCGTAGTGAGGCTATGCAGTGATGTTTCGGCCATAAAAGTATATTTTCCTGTTTTTTGTTTGTTTGTTTTTTGTTCCTCTGGTGTGTACAGTATGTGTGTGGTCTGTCTTGTAGTGCATGACATTACACACTTACAGTGATCTCGTGTAAACATGCAAAGTATCAAAACATACACAGAGCAATAGAATGTTAATGGGGAACCCTTTAAAACAGGAAAAATCAGGTTATAGCATCTACTTTACCACTCTTGTTGGGAGTTTACTGGTGTGGAAGGACACCATGCCACTGAAATAACCTTGAACATGAACAGAGAGAAAACTTTGGTACAATAAATAAATAAATAAATACTTTAAGCTTCAGAATCCTATTACTTCAATACACTTTAGATTTCTGTGTATGTACAGGAAAACAAGCTTATGAACATTACAAGCCTTTCAAGGGAAGGTACAGTCATGAAGCCGATTTTAATAGAAGAAAGAGAAGAATATATTCATGATAAATACATTACAATACAATTAAATTATTTTTCACATATCCCAGCTTGTTTAAGCAGTTTGTTTAAGCAGCTTCCAATGAAGCTGGAGCTTGAACCCCTAAACTTCTAATCAGTAATCCTAAAGCTTAGCCGTTGAACCACAACTTCCCTATAACTTAAAGTATCTTCCAGTCCCTATTTTTATTTTTATTTTATTTTGGCCTAGTTGAGGTAACAAGATAAATTAGGGGAGCTTCAGCCCCAAGGCCCTGTGGGGTCTTAATCTGGCCATGCTGACAGGATAATGTAATTGGTCATCTGCAAGGTTAGGCAAATGGTTTCTAACAGTGAAAACAGGCCGACCTTGGCAATGTTTAGCCATGAAAAGTACCAGACTCTCCACTGAAAGATGAAAATGGGATTTGCTGGGATTTTTGCCATAACATAAATATATAATATTGCCATACCTGTATATTGGGCCTCAGGCAGCAATATTCTCTTCAATGTCCTCTTAATTTTCTGATAAGTGAAAAAATAAAATAAGTCAACGGCACATGCGCGGATCTTCTTTAACCATCCCAAGCCGCTTATAACATCATTCATCTGAATGATGAATCCCACTTAATCTTTCATTAAATGTGCATAGGTTTAGCATAGGATTAGCATGTAATTAGCATAGGTATCGTTCCCGTACACCATATAAGGGCAGGTGCATGTTGGGCCATATGCAAATCAGGCACAAGAATTTGAGAGATGCGACCAAAGAAAGGTAGTAAGAGGAAGAATTAAAATTAGACTTAGAAAAAGAAGAAGAAGAAATCAAAGTACGCTTTGAAATACGCTTAAACAAAGTAAGCATGTGATCTTCCCGCAGCAATGGCAAAAGATCAGTGATGCTGTGAATGCCGTGTCACCCGAGGAATGCACAGTTAAAGAATAAAAAGTAGTTTGCCAGCAAATGGAGTGAGGACATAACATCCATCACCTATGTTACAGTTGTAAAAGTTTTTTTAAATTATTTTTATAACAGTTAAACTGGATAGTCGTTTTCATTATCATGTGTTTTAAAGGGCTCGTTATGATCCAAAATGTCTCAGTATCCATTCATTTGTCTCATAAAATCTGTGTGATTCCTAAAATTGTGCTGATTTTGTAAGGTGTGGATGTTCAAAGCATGTAAACCAATCAGAAGCAGAACACATGCAAGCACACAAGGATTTCTATAGTCTTACTAAGGATCGACAGACCAAAATGATCTCTTTTGATACAGTAGTTCATAACCTAATCGATCCAATCATTATTATACCTTTAAAAACATATAATAACTTAAATTTGATTACATGACATTTTTTTTGTTTCTGAATTATACAACTATGTTTCCTTGCATCGGGCAAACAATTTATAGATTGTAAAAATGGCAGGTTTTTTTCCCTTGTTTTTGGTAAAAGTGCTCTCGACCACTTGTTACATTTTCTCATGCCTAAGAGAAGAGCAAAAATAAAAAAACATTAGTAAATCCCAGAAAATTAATGGATACCAACAAAATAAAAAAAAAGTACTGTGGATATAATCAAAAATAAGAATTTCATGAAAGCCATTGTATTGTACCTTGGTTTTTAAAGCTTGACACTAGGACATGTAATAAAGGCATTAATCCCTCATGAAACAGTAGGCAGAAAATGAGCAAACTGTGAATGAATAACTCTTCTTAAAAGGTGAAACAATAAATAATTTTCAATACAAAAGAAGGAGAAAATTGTTCTGTTCCGTACAAGCTTGTGTGTCATTATGCATCTAGAAAAGGGTCAGAAGCACAATACTCTCATTTTCATGGATGATTGGGGCACTGCCTCTGAATCAGAAAGAACACTAGTGAGAAATTGAGACCACTTATGAAAACGCAATGGTTTCACAACCTCTAACACTACACTGAGCTCCGATGTTATCGATAAAGATAATTCTCATTGCGTCCAACTTGGTGAAGTAGCTGGCAGCCAGAGGTTCAGACGTGTAATATGAGAAAGGAAGTGAGCAAGTGATTCAAGAGCAGTGATTTTCTCCCCGAGATCGCTGCACTCGATTAGCCTGAGCCGTTTTAACCATATCTGCAGATCCCATCTCACAGACAAGCCAGTTCACTGGGGATTTGAACACATGCATGCGTTTCACCTATACATCCAGCAAGGAGTGAGTCATAACATTTGTTAACAATAATGAGTTTAGCCAGATTAAAGTCTCTGAAATGATTTCAATCACGTTCATGCAGGAGCAGGGTTTTAATTTCAGCACCATAATGACCAGAGCGCATTCAAGAAGAATGTCTGGGCTTTTCTTTGCACAAAGAGATCAATGTTGTCATACTGTAGATAAGGTCTTAATTTCTGACTCATGCTGTATGGAGCAGGTTTTTGAGGAAACACTTACCTGACCTTGAGGTGAACAGATCTGTGATTTATCAAAACTGATGCTATGTGGACACATGAAGCAGCACATCTCTGTGTATTTAGAAAAGAGTCACCAGCATAACACTCTTGTGTCTGTGGCTGACGTTGGCACTCGCTCTAAATCAGGAAGAACACTAGTGGTCAGATCCATGTCAGATCTATGTCATCTGCTCAAAGTTCCTGAGCCAGGGCAGGCAGATGGTGCTGCATGTTGACATTTGGATATCAATATTCTTGCCGAGTTTTGATTAACTTCTCATTTCTCCCGTTTACATGTGTCCAGAAATGTCAATAAATGTCAAGGAAATGTCAAGGGCTAGTGTGGCCAGACCAGTTCTGGTGGTAGTGGAGCATGCTCCCTAGCCACTGTGTGACTGTGTCCTGCTCACAATCTCATCTAAGTGGCGATGACAAACTGATACTTAAGGGATATTACTCATATTATGCATTAATGCCATATTATGCATTAATGTAAAAAAAAAAAAAAAAAAACTCACTGTTTTAGATTAAAAAAATAATCAAATAGTTATTAGTCTTTTTATTTGGAAAATTACTGCAGTGATTAATATGTTTCAGCTGGCAACATTTTTTTTTTAATGTTAAACTGATGCAGTGAGCAGCTTCTCATTGCTTAAACAAGCATGTCAGAAGATGCTTGTTCCGTGTTTGTGGAAAAAAAAAGTTACTGTGTGAAAAAGGAAAACACTGAAGATTGCTGAAATTCCTGTAATTTATTTAAGAACTGTCCAGACCATTATTAAAACCTGAAAGGATAGTGGTGAACCATCAACTTCACAGAAACAATGCGGTCAGGAAGAAAATTGTGAATGACTGAGATCAAAGATTAAAGATAATACCAAAAGTAAAACTCACAGCTATGATGTGAGCTATGAAACTCACAAAAGTTTTCAAAATTTGAAATAGTTTAAAGAAATGCTCAAATATTTAACATTCAAGATCCTGCATTATTTCTAAGCTCCTATTTAGGTCAGATTTTCCTCATGCATAATCTCTTTTATTGAAGCATGTGTTCAGATGACATTGACGGAATTAAATGTATCATAAGGATATGCACTCATGTAGTCCTTGCAACTCAAGGAGTCATGCCAGCATGAGTGCACACAGTCATTAAAAGAAAACAAGGGGGAAACCAAATACTGACAAGTTATGAATTCATGTAAATATTTCAAAGATTATATTTTTCACTCATGTTGTTGTCAACAATGTTTAATGTAATATTGCTTAAATAAATAAATCACCATGGGTTGGTATAACTCATTTGCAATCAAAGTTTACCAACAAACAATTTCTGTTGACGTCAGAAATGTTGGACCAGCATTTAAATAATAGCATAAATAAACTAATGGTACTAATTAAAAACAAACTAAACTGTATAAAAAGACCTGGACATGAACACATTGTCATGCACACTCGCTCCGCGACCGGCACGAGGACCCGGAAGTAAGACGGTCACGCTTTCAGAAAGCATAAAAGGAAACAAGATGGCGCTTCACATCGCTCAGTCATTGAGTTCATTCATGCCTTCGCTATCACTTCACCAACTATTTCGTGAGTACTCACCTGTTCAGATCGCTTCCTTGATTGAGTGTGTGTTGCCAGAATGCGGGTTTATTTGTGTAGATCCTTGCTCTTTGTGTAAGAGAGTTCTAAGAGTAAACGCGTGGTTATCCTGCCTGCTCGCGCTGCTTCCGCGTTTGGGTTTACCGTCCACGCAACACGGGCTAACTGCTAAGGCTCATCCCTCGGTTGCTCGTGACAGAATGACTGAGCCCAAAGCAGTAAACCCAGCTGAGTTTTCTCGCCTCTGCGCTGTGGTTGACCAGCATGCCGAGCTGATTAATGAGCTCCGTGGTGAAGTCGTGTCTCTCCGAAAGGAGCTCCAAGACGTCGCGGTTTTGCGCCGCGAGGTGGCGGAGCTGCGGCAGGAGAACGTGACCCTCCGCGAGGCGGCTGTTCAGTCGGCTGTTGCCACGCCCCCCGCAGCGGTGGCAGCGCAGCCCCTCCCCCCCTCTCCCCCCCTGACATTTTCATTGCTTTACCAGATAAGTGGGATGGCACAGATGGGAAGTGCAGTGTGTTTTTAACAGCATTAGATCTGGTGTTTGAGTTCAATTCCACCAGGTACTCCACAGACCGACTGCGCGTTGCACTTCTCGTCTCATTGCTATCCGGGCAGGCAGCTCAGTGGGCCACGGCGGTTCTCAGGTCAGATTCAGACACAGCTTATTCATATGGAGAATTCACCCGCCAACTCAAACTGACCTTCGAACATCCTGCTGCTGAGGTGGAGACCGACAGCAAATTGTACCATCTGCGGCGGGGTGGGTCGTCCATGAGCCGCTACACCGCGGATTTCCGTACCCTCGCCGTGCAGACCACCTGGGGGGACGCCGCCATCCGGACGGCTTACTACGAAGGACTGGCTTCTCGCATCAAGGACGAGCTCGCCGGACGAGAGATTCCGGCTACACTGGAGTGTTTGGTCCAGCTCGCCCTCCGGATTGACCAGCGCCTGCTCGCTCGTCTGAAGCCAGCCCCCCAAACCCTGCCGCCCATCACGCCCCTTTTTTCACATTCCACGCCCCGATCACCAGCTTTCACCACCACCACTAGGGCGTCTGCCGGGTCTCCACCTCCCGCCGTGGTTGACACGGGAGCCGGGGAACCCATGCAACTAGGACGCGCCTCCTTGAACCCTGCAGAGCGAGAACGACGTTTCAGGGAGGGATTCTGCGCCTATTGTGGGTCAGCTATATGCCCTTCACGCCCGGGAAACGATCAGGCCCGGTGAGTTACCTCCATCTCGCCGCCACCACACCCAGCATCTCACGTCTCATGGTTCAGGTACACCTCCAATTTGGCCACAGACGAGTCAAAAGTTCCGCGTTCATCGATTCCGGGGCTGCTGGAAACTTTATTGACTCCTCCTATGCCAAGAGATTGGGAGTGGAGACTGAGGCGTTATCCCAGCCAGTTCGAGTGACATCCGTCGACGGTCCGCCCCTTTCCTCCAGCCCTATCACCACCCAGACTCGGCCCATCACCCTCACCATTGACCAACACCAAGAAGAAATCCGCTTTCACCTCACCTCCTTTTCCTCGCCACCCATCATCTTAGGATACCCCTGGTTATTGCAGCATGACCCTCTCATCTCCTGGTCTCAAAACCGGATCCTGCAATGGGGTCCGACCTGCCTCGAACTCTGCCTACAAACTCCGGCTGGAACGTGCTCTAGGGAGTCCGAGGCCCCCGATGTTGACACCAACGCCATCCCTCCTGCATATCGAGACCTGGCTGAGGTCTTTTGTAAGAGACGTGCCGACCATCTTCCTCCGCATCGCCCCTACGACCTGGCTATTGAGATCCAGCCAGGTTCCACTCCACCCCACGACCGTCTATACTCTCTCTCTTCCACCGAGACGCGGGCGATGGAGGAGTATGTGTCCTCTGCTCTCCGTCAGGGTACCATCCGACCCTCTTCCTCGGCCGCCGCCGCAGGATTTTTCTTCGTAAAGAAGAGTTCGGGCGAATTACGTCCTTGTGTTGACTATCGGGGGGTGAATAACATCACCATAAAAAACCGACACCCGCTGCCTCTTACCAACTCAGCCCTGGACGCCCTCTCTGGTGCCACCATTTTTACAAAGTTGGACCTCCGGAGCGCCTACAACTTGGTGCATATCAGAGAGGGCGATGAGTGGAAGACAGCCTTCATCACCCCTAGTGGACATTACGAAAGCCTTGTTATCCCCTTTGGACTCTGTAACGCCCCCGCAGCTTTCCAGGACATGTTGGGAAAATGGGTATTTGTCTACCTAGACGATATACTCATCTACTCACGCACCGCCGAAGAACACATCCGACACGTCAGGGCCGTCCTTAAGAGATTGCTCGCCCACCGACTGTACTGTAAGTTGGAGAAGTGCGCTTTTCACAAGCGCTCCACCACGTTCCTGGGCTTTGTCATCTCGTCCCAGGGTGTGGCCATGGACCCACAGAAGCTTGAGGTTGTACGTCATTGGCCCCTACCCAAGACTCTCAAACAGCTTCAACAGTTTCTTGGGTTTGCAAACTTCTATCGTCGCTTTATCCGGGGCTACAGTACAGTTGCAGCACCCCTAACCACCCTAACTCGCCCCTCATCTCATCCCTTCCAACTCGACTCCACTGCCATCAGCGCATTCTCCAAACTCTGCCACCTATTCACCACCACTCCAATTCTCCTCCATCCAGATGCCGACCAACAATTCGTTGTGGAGGTGGATGCCTCAGAGGTGGGCGCTGGGGCTGTTCTCTCCCAGCGGGGTCCAGACCAGAAACTACACCCTTGTAGTTTCTTCTCCAAGAAATTTGACCCCACTCAGCAGCGATACGGGGTAGGGGACCGCGAGCTGCTGGCCATAAAGTGGGCTTTGGAAGAATGGCGACACTGGCTCCAGGGCGCCAGAGAACCATTTATCGTTTGGACCGACCACCAAAACCTCATTACCATCAAGAACCTAAAACAACTCAACCCCAGGCAGGCGCGGTGGGCTCTACTTTTCGAGTCTTTTGATTTCCACCTATCCTATCGCCCGGGGTCAAAGAACATCAAAGCCGACGCCCTCTCCTGACAACGTGAGGGGGACGTCCCCCGGGCGGACCCCGCTTCTGTCCTGCCACCTTCAAGAGTCATCGCCCCGCTCCGTTGGGAACTGGAGACGAGGGTTCGCCAGACACAGGCCACGGAGACCGAACCGGCAGGGGCCCCGCCTGGACGACTCTTCGTACCCAGGAACATCAGGGCCGAGATCATCAAATGGGGTCACTCCTCGCCGCTGTTGGGGGTGAGCACACAGCGCACCCTCAAATACATCCAGCGCGCTTTCTGGTGGCCCTCAATGGCCAAGGACATTGAGGAGTTCGTTCGGGCGTGCCCAGTGTGCGCCAGGGCCAAGACCTCCAATCAACCAACACCGGGGTCACTCCAACCACTCCCAGTCCCCCGTCGACCCTGGACGCACATTGCCCTTGACTTCATCACGGGCCTGCCGGCATCCGAAGGGAAAGACGTCATCATGACCATAGTGGATCGGTTCTCCAAAGCTGTGCACCTGGTGGCCCTCACCAGACTCCCGTCAGCTAAAAGGACAGCCGAGCAGATATTAGAGCACGTAGTCCGTCTGCATGGGTTCCCTAAGGACATCGTCTCGGACAGGGGGCCCCAGTTCACTGTACGGTTCTGGAAGGCCTTCTGCCGTCTGATCAATTCTACCTGCAGTCTCTCCTCGGGCTATCACCCCCAAACAAATGGTCAGACGGAACGGGCCAAAGAACAACTGGAGCGCTACCTGAGGTGCTTTGTTGCCGACCGTCAGCGCTCCTGGGCTCGCTATCTCATTTGGGTGGAGCTCTCCCACAACCTCCACATCTCCTCCGCCACGAAGCTGAGTCCATTTGAGGTATGCCAGGGTTTCCAACCTCCGATGTTCTAACATCAAGAACCGGAGGTTGAAGTACCCTCAGCCCAACAGTTGGTCCAAAGGTGTCGGCGGTCCTGGACTCAAGCCAAGGAGGCCATTCAGCACGCCAATACCCTACACCTCACAACATCGCCGTCGACACCCCCCGGGACGATTGTACCACACAGGTGACAAGGTATGGCTCTCCACCAAAAATCTAAACCTCCATACAGAGTCCAAAAAACTCTCGCCTAAATTCATCGGTCCATATCGCATCACCCTCCGTGTCAACCCTGTCACCTATCGGCTCCAGCTGCCTGTGGCGCTCCGGATTCACCCAGTATTCCACACCTCTCAGCTCAAACCCTTCATCACGTCACCAATTTCGTGAGTACTCACCTATTCAGATCGCTTCCTTGATTGAGTGTGTGTTGCCAGAACGCGGGTTTATTTGTGTAGATCCTTGCTCTTTGTGTAAGAGAGTTCTAAGAGTAAACGCGTGGTTATCCTGCCTGCTCGTGCTGCTTCCGCGTTTCGGTTTACCGTCCATGCAACACGGGCTAACTGCTAAGGCTACTGTGTTCATCCCTCGGTTGCTCGTGACACACATAGCTTAACTCTGGGAGCTCTGGTTGTCGCCATCGTGGCAGGAGATGACTCCACCTATGCCCTGGTTAATCCATAAATGGGAAAATGTGTGGGGCAAACAGAACCTGGCTGTTGGTTGAACTTGCCTACTTATTGCATTTTAGCGAAAATGTTAAGGAGGCTAATGTTAATTTATATGCTACTGTAACTATACTCAACATTTGCTTGAACTCCGTCATCCATACCCTATACAACAAATGTCAACACGCAAACGTTTATTTCCGTTGTAAAGTTCTATGGGTATTGACTCACTCTGGGAACCAGCTCCCAGTGGTCATTCAAGGAACTGCAAATTTTGGCATTTCCATCTCGGAATTTGTTAATTTTATTTATTTATTTTTTAAGATAATTGAACTATGTTTGAACTATAAAATAAGCAACCAATGAATTCTGGAAACTGAATCCAAGCACGAGTTCAAACAAATATTGTGAAAGTAGCGCATTCTTGAATATCGACTGGTATTAGCATTTAAAAAATATATAACATTCTGTTTGTTTCCACTTTTAAATAATAACAACTATTTTTTTCAATGTGGTCTAAGATTTTTGGACCCCACTGTATTTTTTTCAGTGGCTAAAGTATTGTTTTTTTTTTACGTGCAAGTGAGACTAATAAGCAGTCTTTGTATTATTTTTTTATAGATTTGCTTAAACTGGAATCCCTCGGTCTCAATGAGTGACAAAAAACTGATCAATGCTTTACAGTATCTCTAGAAACGCAGTGGCTGAACTTTATATTTTCACCGAGCAGATTTCAGTCTACCTTGCTTTGAGTGACATCATGAATATGGCCAGATTGCTGTAACTTTGTGTCATCTGCTGATTAGCATAATAATATTTGACTAGCTTATGTCACACAGTATCATGTTTTTTTTTGTGTGTGTGTTTTTTGAGAACGTGTAAACGAGCACAGTTTTAGATGGATCCCAGATACCAGTATCAGTATTAATGTATCCATCCCTAGTAATTCTGTTTGGTTCATGAAAATGTAATTTAGAGTACAAATATGCATTTGTATTTCGTAATCTTAATTAATGGTAAAATGAAGTACAATTATATAAGCAGGTGGTTCCCTGTTGGCTGGGCTATTACATATAGCATATACAGTAGGTAACATATAGGTTACAAGAACATGTGACTTCTCAAATATAATTAAGCAGCCTTCATAGTCTACAAGGCAAACATAATGTGTGTGACAGAATTACAGTCATTCTATTTGCAACCCAAGGAGCTACTGTAATTGATATACAGTCTCTCTGGGAAAAAAAGGTTAGCAGGTGTACCTGCAAATGATCGAGTACATCTACAGAACCGCATGTGTGTGCAAAACTGAAATAGAAATGTGTCAGTGGGAAAGAGGGTCAAGCGATGTATGTAGGCTGCCCAGAAATGTGCTGGGTTATTAGCACTGAATGTGTGACATGTTTAAGTGGCCCAGTGCTCCAATGCTACATATGAAGGCATGGATTGATTTTGCAACGCTAAAATGATAAACTAGACCCTTTATTCTCCACCATCTCCTACCGATCTGGATAGCAAGTACAACAGATTCAAAACCTGTTCCTGAGGCTCAATGAATGCTGCAAACAAATCTACAATGAAAATCAATACAAATACACATTCTAATGCAATTTGCTTTTTTTGTTTGTTTGTTTGTTTGTTTTCTTGCATGCATTAGCGTTAGAAATAAAAAAAAAATGTGGAACAGCACCGTATGAATGCTCAACGACAAAGAAATGATCTACTGAAAATATTACACTGTGAAATGTAATAAAGCTGATATACGACAATAGCATTCTCATTTAATTTTCAGTGCATCTGGAATGGGACACACATGATGTAGCGTCAGCTAATAAAGCATTTGCTCATCTCATCTTCCATTCTGATTGCTGTTCTTTGACACAGTGCAAAATAAACAGCAATTAAATCATGATCAAGATCCATAAAACTAAATGAGTCAAGATGCCGCCAACTGCGATGACGAGAAAACAATCCAACCAAAAAGACTGGCTAAGTGCAGTAAGTGTGTAATTGTATCTAACTCTTATTGTGTGCTTTTCCTTCTCTTTATTGTTGCGGTGAAGCACATTCTGTTTGCTTTGTGTTCAGTTTAGTGTTAGTACCAGTTTATATACTGGATTGATTTTTGTGGGAATTCTTATCCTTGGAAGGCTTCATTTTAATTTAAATACAGTGAACATGGGCGATATGTAGTGCTGGCTATTTGTCTCGGTTGGAAGACACTGCTATGGCTTTACTTTGCACTGCTTCTGTACTATACCATCAGTATTTGATTCTACCATAGAGGTGACATGACAAAAAAGGAAGAGATATGGAAGCGCTCGGAGGGATACAAACAGAACCATGATGAAACACTTACAAGACGTCCACCACCATCAACCCTCTGACCGCCTTGTCTTCTTTTGATAAAGAGCCGATGCGTTCTGCACATATGCAAGGTATTGTTTTGAATTTTTGACAAATGACAAATGTTTTTCATAGAGAATATTGTCATCTGACTGCTAAGTTCAAAATAAACTGGAAAAAATCTAATTACCAAATCTATTCTGGTAATTTTCTGAAAAGGGAAAGGAACATCTAATTGAATTCACATTTTAAATACAAGTTTTAGCAGGTGTGTTAGAACACAAAAGTCACCGGATCTTGGAACAGGGATCCCCTGCATGTCCACTGGCACAGACAGAAGTGAAACTCTCAGACGATAGTGCTTATCAAGAGTGTTGGGCTGCATTTTATTATTTGTAGTGTATCCTAGCATTAAATCAACACAGACAGCTTTTTGTTTTGCTAAATGTCTCCGGCCTGAGGCCCTGGCTATTGTGCTGGAAGATTTAAATCAGTGCAATCAATCATACATGTAGCCTGGACTTTGTCAAGTTGTTCAAGGCCACAATATCAGACAAGTGCCTTGTTAATCTTTGATGAGAATGTGGCTCTCAGATAGGACCATCCGTTTTCAACTATGTAGTGTAGTTAAGGCCTACATCGTACACTGCATGGCCAAAAAGGTCACAATTTCAGGGGATCAAATTACTGGGCTACATCAAGCAAAGAAAACAACTGAAGAGATTTTAAATGCCTGGAACTGGATTAAGAACCCTTAAACACATTATCAAAACCTGGAAGTCATGTGCTGATAAGGTAAGACTGAGCCTATTTCAGAGTGATGGGTAAAAAGGGAAGTGCATGAAGCGATGTACCCATCATGCATAATAGACACTCTACAAGCCGCTGAAGGCAATGTTATGATCTGAGATTGCTTCAGTTGGTCAGGTCTACATTCAGCAATGCTCACTCACTCACTCATCGTGTATCCTTTATCCTTTATCTTATATTCAGGGTCACAGGGGGCCTGGAGCCTATACCAGGAGACTTAGGGCATGAGGTGGAGTACATCCTGGACAGGGTGCCAATACAGGGTGGGCCATTTATATGGATACACCTTAATAAAATGGGAATGGTTGGTGATATTAACGTCCTGTTTGTGGCACATTAGTATATGTGAGGGGGCAAACTTTTCAAGATGGGTGGTGACCATGGTGGCCATTTTGAAGTCGGCCATCTTGGATCCAACTTTTGTTTTTTCAATAGGAAGAGGGTCATGCGATGCATCAAACGTATTGGGAATTTCACAAGTAAAACAATGGTGTGCTTGGTTTTAACGTAACTTTATTCTTTCATGAGTTATTTACAAGTTTCTGACCAATAAAATGTGTTCAATGTGCTGCCCATTGTGATGGATTGTCAATGCAACCCTCTTCTCCCACTCTTCACACACTGATAGCAACACCGCAGGAGAAATGCCAGCACAGGCTTCCAGTATCCGTAGTTTCAGGTGCTGCACATCTCGTATCTTCACACCATAGACAATTGCCTTCAGATGACCCCAAAGATAAAAGTCTAAGGGGGTCAGATCGGCAGACCTTGGAGGCCATTCAACTGTCCCACGATGACCAATCCACTTTTCAGGAAAATGTTCATCTAGGAATGCTAGGACCTGACACCCATAATGTGGTGGTGCACCAGCTTGCTGGAAAAACTCAGGGAACGTGCCAGCTTCAGTGCATAAAGAGGGAAACACATCATCATGTAGCAATTTCAAATATCCAGTGGCCTTGAGGTTTCCATTGATGAAGAATGGCCCCACTATCTTTGTACCCCACATACTGTACCACACCATACCATCACTTTTTTTGTTCCAACAGTCTTGGAGGGATCTATCCAATGTGGGTTAGTGTCAGACCAATAGCGGTGGTTTTGTTTGTTAACTTCACCATTCACATAAAAGTTTGCCTCATCACTGAACAAAATCTTCTGCGTGAACTGAGAGTCCTGTTCCAATTTTTGTTTTGCCCATTCTGCAAATTGTGTGCGCCGATCTGGGTCATCCTCGTTGAGATTCTGCAGTAGCTTGTAACAGACATGGGCCTGTTAACATGTTCTGCTTTACTCACCACAAGGGGGCCCTAGAGTGCTCGTGCATTGGGTTAAGAATTAGGACGTGTAATAGAAGAAGAGAGATCTGTTTGGGCAGAGAAAAGCATGGCTTTCCTGCTGCATCTCCATATTTAAGTTGTCCTGATTGAGAAACTTTTTGTTTCCTGCTCAATCTAAAAAAAGGACTCCTTGGTGTATATTATTAACTGTTTTTCTGGGTTCTACAAGAGAACCAAATGGATTTGCTATATTGCTGACATCGCTTGTGAGTCCTAATGGATTAATTGCACAAGAAACAAACTTTGGAGTGGATCTTGGATAGACCTTTTGGATCTCTTCATCTCATGTGTTTCTAGGCGGATAAAGATTACAAGAATCATTTTCACTCATCAATGGACTATTTCAAGGTTTCTTGCAAACCATATTCATGCATACTTGGTCTGAATTGGGTTTATCATTTTCTTTCAAAGATTTGCTATTTGCCTGTTCTCTCAGTTTGTTAAACTCATTTTGTTTTTTTGTTTTTTTCTTTTGGGCTGATTGTTAATTCTATATATAAATGTGATGCGATTTTGAAGCAATTACGTTTTGTGCTGTTTGATTCATATTTCTGGTTAGCTTTTTTTGGCCCCTCCCAAAATTCAGAATTATAACAGCTCGAACAGTTAGGGATCTGTTATAAGCTGGAGTTTGTAAGGGTGCCATTTGTGAGTAGCTAATATCCGCCGAAGGGATGTTCGACTAATGCCACTCTCCAGTGACATGCGGCGAGTGCTACGCTGTGGGCTCTTGCTGAATGAAGCTAGGACAGCCACTGATGTTTGTTCATTAGTGACAGTTTTCATGCGTCCACATTTTGGCAAATCCACCACTGAACCAGTTTCACGAAACTTAGCAAGCAGTTTGCTAACTGTAGCATGGGAGATTGGTGGTCTCGTAGGGTGTCTCTCATTGAAATCTGCTGCAATGACCCGATTACTGCGTTCACCAGATATCAACACAATTTCGATCCGCTCATCACGTGTTAACCTCTTCGACATGTCAATGGCTGTGAACAAAGAGAAACTTGTAAATAACTCATGAAAGAATAAAGTTATGTTAAAACCAAGCACACCATTGTTTTACTTGTGAAATTCCCAATAAGTTTGATGTGTCACATGACCCTCTTCCTATTGAAAAAACAAAAGGAAACCCACCAAGCACAGGGAGAACATGCAAACTCCAAGCACACAGAGACGGGAATCGACCCTGGCCGGGAATCAAACCCGGACCCTGGAGGTGCAAGGCGACAGTGCTAACCACCACAACAACGTGCCGCCCGCTCAGCAATGCTATGTGGCAAAAAATTTAAAACAGCTAATGACCCGAATGCACTGAATGACAAAGGCATCATATCAAAGGAGTTTTTCTTAACCAATAGCACAGGCATAATCCCAACCTCAAATTGTGAAAGAGTGGTTTTGGGAGCATGAGGTATAATTTTCACACATGAATTGGCCACCAATCACATTGTGTGCTGTAATCAAAGATAAAGGTGATAAAATCTTAGAGTATGCAACAATTTATTTTATTTTTTCAATTGTGGAGTAAAAGGTGAAAGATCACGTTTATTAAATGGATTTCAACTGCACACTCATAAGCATCTTTTTTTAAATGTACAGCTCCATCTGTTGAATTTTGAGATGAATTAATGATTTTTTCAAAGATTTCTTATTCTGTCAGTTATTAGCCAGTTTAGAATACACTCCCCGCCATCTGTGGCATTAACATACAATACAATATTCATGATATAAGGGCATTTTGCATTTAAATGTCAACTTTTGATGAAACAAAGCCTATATGTTACTCCCAAGCTGGGCCAAATATACCTGTATGCAAACCTATTAATATTTGTTCAGTGGTTTTTACGTGATATGTACACAAACAAACAGACAAGCAGAGACAAAAAAATTCCCAAAACCATCCTGATGTGTTTTATTTCTCATCTCACGCCCACCCCCAAATAATTTTTCCGCAAATATCTTCAATGTACAGGCACGCCAACTTTACAGTTTAATTATTTGTATCGATAGGCCAGGTAGTGAATGAATAAACTGAAGATTAAATGCAAGCGTATGAATTAACAGGAAAGAACAATTATCCAAAGGTGATAATTCTGGGTAATGGTTCACAAAGCATTATTATAAGATATAGTCAAATTATAGCTGGCTGTTTTTGCTCAGATGTTCAATCTAATTGTTCAATCAAAAGTATTGACATTAAGCAGATAATGAATGTAATGTGCAGGGGCATCAGTGTGTATGCTCTGTACTATACCCTGCATGAATCCATCAAAGTTTATCCAAAAACTCAAATCCAACAATTTTCAGGAATATATATATATATATAGTTTCTCATAAAAGACTATTTAGAAATGTCATGGAATTCTAGAAACATATGGAATTTTGCCCCTGCCATGCATCCAATGAGTATAACTGTCTTTCACCATGTGAAACAGTAATGTTCAGGGCAAACCATATACTTTATATGAAAATACTTGTGATAGACATAACCTTCTTAAGAGTGCTTGCTGCCCTAAATGTCCAGTTTGCGTTTTGAACAGGATGCAAAGACCTAGTGCATTGTCAGCTTGTGCACCGAAGACCTGCAACAGATGGTAGTGTGTTCATACCAGGCGTCCCTTCATTTCCTTCATCTGTATTAACACTTTCAGGGATCTGAATCACACTACTGCTGTGTCCCCCATTACTTGATTAGCATTTCCTGTAAGGTCTCTCTTCCCATTGCTGCTATAGTTATGGACATGATCTTATTAAGAGCCAAGAGCAACTATCCCCTGTTTTAGGAATTAATCCAACAGTCGTACACATTGCGAACCAATATGTCAGCTCTTTTATATTGGGTTGCATATCTCATTGATTTATGCGCAGGGCTTCATCAAGCTGTTCCAATAGTGAGACCATCAGTGTCTGTAGTGGAGGCATTAATCTCAACTTTAGTGCTTCTGCATCTTCCACTGCAGTCTATATGTGTGCCATTTCCTCAGGCTGCAGCTACAGCAGAGTTTTGAGTGTGCATCAGGGCTTTACAAATGAGTTTGAGAAAATGTGGGGTTTGGGCTTCAAATGGATGTTTCAAGTGGAAGATCTAACTTTCGTTTCATTTCAGTCTACAGAGCATTCATTATTAGTGCTGAACTACAATCCTGCTTTATACTCTGATCATCAGTGTCTGTGATTATACTGTATATGAGAATTAATGTGTTTGTAGGAAAACATCCTTAACGTCTTAGGTTTTTCAAGCAATGAATGCATTTCTGTGCGAACAGGTGACAAGTCAGGGAAAGTCAATGACTACTAGGCAGTGGGCAGTATTTTGCTCCATGGTCTCTGCTGATGTTACCTTTAGAGGGAAGGGTCATTGGAAATCAATACACCGTTATTCTGATTGATCAACTTTATCTTGTGATGAAGCTTTTCAAGCTTATCGTGATGGGAGTGGTCAGTTCCGGAATGTCAATTTCACCATTCACAAGGCATCATGGTTCACAGAGGGAGTTGATGCATAAGAAAAGAAAAGAAATCCCACTCTGTGGTATTCCCAGTCAGTAGATCTAAGACTTATGGGAGATTTTAGACTACTTCGTGAGGTTTTCTACACCAGTCATCACAAACAACTGGCGCACTGAAATTATTATTTTGTCCCATTTTTGTGGCCCAATACCATACAGTATATTAGTTTTGGTTTGTTTTTACCTATAATTTGTAATCTCTCTAAATATTTACAACGAAAACACTGTTTGTTGAAACTTAGCATGAACATTGGTTCTCAAACAGGCTGTTGATACATGGCTGATACACAGCATTATTTATATCCTATATTTTTGTTTCCAGAGATTAAACAATATCTTATACCACTGTCCTTACTTTAATAATTGAATTATTTCGAATAAATAACTTGCTGGCTTGGTGGATAGCATTGTCGCCTTGCACCTCCAGGGTCCGGGTTCGTTCCTGCCTGTGCGTGCATGGAGTTTGCATGTTCTTCCCGTGCTTGGTGGGTTTCCTCCCACAGACCAAAAAACTGTAGATTAGGATAACTGGAGTTTCCAAATTGCCTATAGAGTGTGAATGAGTGTGTGTGTGTGTGTGTGTGTGTGCCCTGTGACGGACTGGGCACCCTGTCCAGGGTGTAACCCTGTTTCATGCCCTAAGTCTCTTGCAGGCTCCAAGCCCCCCGTGACCCTATATACAGGATTACGTGGTATAGACGATGAGTGAGTAAGAACTGCCATTCTGTTCTACATTGCCATTGTTACATAACTGGCTGAGTTTATAAATGCATGCATGAGCAGGGTGACAGGTGTTCTGCATTCATGGTAGAATCCGACGCTTTAAATTATTGAGAATATGCTCAAAAATTTAAACCGGCCGCTAAAATTGACAGTCAGCAGACACTATGGACAAGTGAGATACTAGAAGTATTCATTTAAATTCAACATGCATCTTAGTATCTCACTCAAGTGATGTTGTTTATATAAAATCTTATTTCATGTCAACAAGGGCTGGAGCATTTCCACTACATGATTTATCTTAAAAGATGGTTTGTCCTTTTAAATTCTCCTTCCATCTATGCACATTGTTCCTGTCAATGGCATCATCAACTGTGATAAAGGGGATTTTGAAAGTATTCCTCTACCAACATGTGCATTTCAATAACCTACATCAGGTTATTACCACTTTGGCATTACATTTGGAACAGCACTCGCACTTAAAGGGCACATATTATGTAAAATTCAATCTCAGTTTTTTTTTTTTCTATTTTTAGATATTTAGATAGGTCTCTAGTGTGGAGAACACATACAAAAATATGAAGAAAAAAAAACATTCTTTGCTTTCTGCCCTTCTTCCATATAGTATCGGCCAGGGTTTAAACAAGCCAATTAAATCGTCCCACTATTGTGACCTCATATAAGATGTTGCCCTGCCCTGGCCTGCTGGTGAGGCCGATCTAGACATTAACAGTTATACATACACACTGAATCAGTGCATTTACAAGAGGATTAAAACGCAAATAGTTTGGGGTATTAAAAAAATTGCGGTGTATTCCAGCTGGAGCATTAAAAGGCACACTTGAGATCCTATATTAACTTGTTAAAAATATGGGACCTTAAAGTGTTATCTGCAGACATTATTCTTGGTCTTCTTATGCACTTAATGCAGCAGAAGAAAGCTTCATTACAAACAGCAATTTGTGGCCAATCTCATACTAATGGTTCTCTGACAATTCTATTAATTCATTCATCCATCCTCAAGAGTTGTTTTATCCTGTTAAAGGATGAGGAGAATCTGAAGGTTATCTTGGTAAGACTGAATAGAAGAGTAAACACACTCTGAATAGGAGGCCAGTCCATCATAGTGGCACTTACCTGTACCAGCATGGCCACTTACCAGCATGTTTTTGGAGAGTGGGATAAAACTTGAGATGTATTAGACAACCCTCATAGAGAACATGCTGTACTCTGTACTGTCAATAGCCCGAGCTCAGGATTGAAACCAGCACCCTGGAACTACTATACAGTATGTACAAGTCTTATTTTATTCTTACTACAGCATTGTCTGAAGCTGCGCCTGATTTGCAGAACATACAGTAGGTGACGATAAAGTGCTGACTGAGTTGAGTCTCAGCTATGATTTGTATGCATATCCGGCCACCTGATTAGCAAGTAATTATTCAGATACACAGCATAAAACAGTAGAGCCCAAGCTAAAATGACAGGTAGGTCCCCTCTGGCTTGAGTGCTTAGGGTGCTACGAAATGTCACATTCTACACAGGCAGCTCAGTGAAGTTAATTTACCGCTTAAGCACAGTCCCCAGTGTTTGTGCTCTCATCCTTTTCTCTGACCTTCTCCACTTTTGAATATTGATGTGTAACTCCTGTCCTCAGCATCACTATCGGCTCCATCTCTGAACAAGGCCACTGAGAATACTAAAATTAGATCAGCAGCAATGGCGACAGAGGATAATATCTCAGAGCATTTAGCTAGTTACAGAGGAACTCATTATCGGTGCTACTTTAACCAGTTGTGTAATGGTTAGGAAGAACGTACTAGACTTGGAGAATTTTTATATAAGTTATATCCAGCATTGTTGGGCATTCTTCCTTTGGATTTCTGCGTTCTGGCTTCTCTTAAAGTAATTCACAAAAATGACAAACTAATATATGCATGCAGGTTCACTAATGTTTTTGTTCTCCAGGAATCTGGGCACGTGTGCCTGATCAAAGATACCTAATGTGGTGACAAGTGACATTAAATTCTAAGTGGTTTTTCTCAATTGATCAAATGGCCATAAGCCGGTTAACTACATGCAGTGGAGTGTGATCTTGTAGCAAAGAACAAGACAGAGGGATGGCTAATTGCTTCCCTTGGGAAGAACAGATCTGGGGGAGAAACTCTCCTCTGTAGAATGGCATTCGGGTAGCTTGATGAACCAGCAAAAAGAGCACTGACTAACACTGAGGTAGAGCAACACATGAAAATGACTCAGGTAATTAAACCAGTGAGTGGTTATATTAAGTAGTCCTGAAACTCTTCGAAGCATTTTCATCGGTGCATTACCTTTCTCCAGTCTTTATGTAACCATCCAATTTATAAGAGGGTTAACAAGCTGCAATACATGCAGCATTTTGGTGAAAATGCATCTGATCTAAAGTTTCTTTCATCACTCTAAGGTTATATAGCTTGATGCCTATAGAGAGCGAGTTACCTTCCCGCTCAAATGATCAATAGAGTATGGATCTATAATCAACATGGCATGAGCAGTGGGTTCCATCGCCTCCTTATGGGGCAGATACCCTACCGATGATCAACCAATATGCCACAAGACACACACTGGAAGAAATCAATGCCTGCCTAGCCTCCTGAGCAGTCCTTAAATGTGTGTCTCCAGCCTGCTATAGACAAAGTCTGATGAAGCCTTGGCGCTGCTGGAAACATTCCTTTTATAAGCCTGAGTCATTCATGCTAAGAAATCTGTGAAAGTCAGAATGTTGACAAAGAAAAAAAAATCTCTTGTTTTGTCAGAGTGACAAAATAAATACCATTACAAGCACATCCATACTTTTCAAAAGGAAGGGTAAATCTAGCACCCTATAAGAGTTTTTCAGATTTTTTTTTCGGCTGATGGTGTCTTGACGCCGAACAAAGCATTTCCACCTGCAGAACTGCAGCTTTACTGGAGGCATGGATTTTGTTCCACATTATTCCATGTCAGTGTTGTGAGTGAAAGATGACTGGAAGATGTACACGCATTCCCAATAAAGTGGACTGTAAGTACATATACAGTGTTTACACACTATATTCTACATATTTTTAGAGTTCTTCATCCTGCTTCCACATTGCTTCATCCTACACTAGTCAGTCCTCATAGGAACTGGCTCAGAGATGGTGCAAGAAAGAAAATAACCATAGTCAACATCCCAATGCTTTTGTTAGTAAGGCTGTACAATAAACATATGGGAGGCGGAGATATCATTCTGCATTTCAGGGCATTTGTAGCCTGTGCATTTATTAATACTGCTTCTGTTGTGATAAACAAAGAGGAAATCCTAGTGGGACCAAGCCCCCCTTTGAAAGCAGAGCAGTGTCCAAGGCACCTCCTGAGCTCAGGTTTGGCCCTGGAAACCAGCAGCCCCAGCTGACTGAAGCAAAAAATGAAAGCAGATGACATGGTGGCGTTTTACATGGAAAAACAGGTATATCTGTATCTAGTCTGATAAACTTAAAAAGCGTGTTGTTGCACATACAATACTACAATATGTACTATGTGATCTCTTTCCCAACATGCAATTCTATTCCTATCTAATAATAGCATTGAAACTAATTACCCTTGGGTACAGGTTTCCGCTATTTCAATTATTTTAATTTGACCCAGAATATATCGTTACTATCATTGCTTGTGTAGGTTTGGTTTCATCAAACATCTGTCTGGAGTCCAGATCATGCGATTCTAGTCAACATATTTGCTACATTTGGCTACTTCACTGGCTACATCGGCTTGTAATGGTGGAATGGTGTGGGAATATTTTCTTGGCATTACGTAAACGAGTACTCTACCTGAGTATTGTTGTCCATCCCTTTACGACCACAGAATGACATACCATAAAATCAAATCAAACTGGTTTCTTGAACATGACAATGAGTTCGCTGTTTTTCAGAGCACTTTTGGGATGTGGTGGAACGGAGGATTTGCACAATAGATGCACAGCTGATAAATCTGATGCTATTTGGCCAATATGGACCAAAATCTTAAAGGAATGTTTCCAGCACCTTGTTGATTCTATGCCATGAAGAATTAAAGCAGTTCGGAAGGCAAAAGGGAGTCCAACTGAGTACCATTAAGGTGTACCTAATGAAGTAACCAATGAATGTATGTACAGTATCTACATGATGTACATAAAGAGACAAGTAATAGCTCCTTCATTTTTGAGAATAGATAGCTTGCTAAATATTGGGAAATGTGTATTTTAGCTTTGCATCTAAAATAGGATCTAAAATTTAAAACAGTTGTTAGCGTAAAGTCTAAATGAAAACAATTCAGTAGGTAAGTCCAATCACACACAGCTCCTTTCTGTACCTTCAGCCTTGCTGTGTGTGCCTAGTGACCTGCTAAATATGCTACTGAAAATATCACAGCAAATACTTGGGTAAAATAAATGACAGTACTTTCCTTGCATGCTTGTACAGAAATAAAATGCATGCTGTAAATTGCAGAGTAAGAAAATGTCAAATCATTGAAAATTATGGAGATTCCAGGAGTGAAACGGCATCCCATGTCCAGTCTCTCAGTGCTGCTGCATTCCTACACTTAGATAAAGGAATGACCCCATGTCCACAGGGCCTCAGGTGGCCTTATTACACAGGTAGCCGCTAAAGGTAAGGAGTCACTGATCTAAACCCACTCACGGTAATGATCTCCAAGGGGACCTACGCTTCCACAGCTCCAAGGCGCGCTGGGATCTTGAAGCCTTCAGGCAGAGGTAGGTACTTGGTGTTTGGGGTATTGTCTCAAGTCATACTCGACTCAAGAAAGAAAGAAAAAACCCTAATCCATTAGAACAATAAAAAAAAAGACAAAAAAAAAAATAAAAACATTAGAAGCTTTGTTTGTCAGCTCTGTAAATGCCATACACAGTCCTATTACAGTGCTATCACTTTAATAAAGGACTGTAATAAAGCTGTAATATGGGCAGCTCAAAGTGGTACAGTAGCTACAGTATGTACAACCCTGAATAAAAAAAAAGGAAAGAAAAACAAGGTGCAGTGCAGTGTTGTTAGCAGAAATGTTTGCACAGTACAGTTAAAGCCATCAAATGTAAAGAAGCAAACCGGTAAAGCATCAGTTACAGAAAATAACTAAAATTCATATTTTTTGCATATTAAAACTACATCCAGAATTTATACTGTATATCCAGAACTATATCCAGGAAATTTTGTTCATCTTCATTCAATAAATAAGGTGAATGCATTATTTGAAAGCTAAGCTTAACACAGGAACTAAAGTGGTGGCTATTATTACTATCTCTTTCTGGTTACACTCACTACAAGTTGGAAGTATTATTGTTGTGCCCAGGACAGTGTGGGAAGCGTTCAGATGAGTCGTGATAGAAATAGATTACTATATTAAACCTGAATAAAAACATGACTAATAGAAGGCTGATTGTTCGAGCATATTAGAAGTATATTTGAGAAAACAATGTCCAAAATGTGCATATGTATTTCAAAAATATTAAATGTATTTATATATATATATATATATATATATATATATATATATATATATATACACTGTATATTTTTTTCTTCATTGTAAAATAATCCTGGATCCAAAACATGCCATGATCTCCATAGAACAGTTGATGGTGAGATGTGTCTGCTACATAGACTCTGTAGAGCCTTCATAATGGCTCTACAGAGGGTTATTTCTGTGGGTTATTCTGAGGGTTATTTCTGTGGCTGGTGACTCTAAATGAAGTTCTCGTCTGCAGCAGAGGTAAGTTTTGGTCTTTCTTTCCTGGGAAGGTCTTCATGAGAGCCAGTTTCATCGTGGTGCTTAATGGGTTTTGCAAATGTACTTGACATACTGTTCTTGCAGGAATTATTCCAGAACAGATGACCTTGATGTCTTAGATTAACTGACTGTTTGTTGTTACTCAATTATCTAAATCCATATGCATTATTTTATAGTTTTGAAACCTCCAGTATTGTTATAGAATGTACTAAATAAATCTAAATGTAAAAAAAATTATCTAAATAAATCTTGTGTCTAAACTTTTGACTGATGTGTCCAAATATTTGACTGGTACTGGATGAGTGTTTACATGCAATGTATTAGTAAAATGCTGAACCTGGTGCTTTATAGAAGAAAATGGTTTATTACTTTGAGAAGAAAGGTATTATTATTATTAGTCTGGTCTATGTTCCTGTATCACTCACTCTCATTCTCTATAACGCTTATCCTGTACAGGGCCATGGGAGGCTATCCCAGGACTTTCCAGGGTCCACCTTGGATGGAGTGTCAGTTAACTGCAGGTCACACGACCATGCACACACTCGCACTCTCACTCACATACTAGGAGCAATTTGGAAACACCAATTAGCCTACTCTGCATGTCTGTGGGTTAAAAAAAATCAGAGGACCCTGAGAAAACCTACCAACCATTGGGAGAACATGCAAACTCCACACGCACAGACCCAAAAGAGGGACTCAAATCCTCGACCGAGGCCACAGTGTTAACCATTATGCCACAGTTGAACCTATGTTCCTGTATTTTCTGTGAAATATATTGAGAGTGAAATTTCGGTACTTTATATTTTTTAAAAGAAGGAGCATTAATGAAAATACATATAACCAGCTGAGGAGTTGTGCTAGAAACAAATGTGTAAGATTTGAGTGAAGCTGAGCTGTATAGACTATTGATGAGCACTGACTGAAAAGAGGACAGGACAGAACTAGAACACAGCCCCTCCTTACCTGCTTCCTTTGTAAAAGCTTGCTTGCCAGTTCACATTTACTGGAAAACGTGGCTCCCAGCGGATCTTGGAATGCCAGGGAAGGAGTTGGCAGTGACAATCAGCGCCTACTGATGGCATATTTGTCTGGTTCTACTCTCTTTGCTATTATTCATGGGTAGGACAGACTTTTTTTTTTTGCCTGCATCTTGTTCTGTTTCTATGGAGAAAAGATTGTAGCAGAGACATAATGCCAGAGTTTTATTCATTGTTTTCTATTTTCTTACATTTGTTTTCATTTGTTTCCTCGCAGCTGTGTTGCCGTCTGCCATTCACATCACGCTAAAGCCCTAAGCTCATATTTAACCACATGAAGTCCAGATCAGAGACATCAGATGAGAGAAATTATGAGATTTCCGAATGGCCTTAATATTGAGAAAGAATGAGATTGAACAAACGACTTAATTTTGTCTTTCCATATTACACAACGCTTGCGTCAGTGCAAAGAAACTGGAGCTGTATCAGAGTAATGCAAGTTGCGTTCCTCAGGCATCTTTTAACTTATGAATCCCACCCATACTTAGAGAATGTCTTCATGTTAAATTCTATCAATCAATAGATAATAAGCAGCAGACACACACTAAGAGAGACTGCATGTTAGAAGAATGCTCCTCAAGTCAGAGGTTTCTGTATTCTTTCGAGCTAGAGCTTAGTTTAAACATGTAGTGTATGTTTCACTGCTTTAAATATTGGACTTGAAATCTAATGTGGAAGAGCAGGATGGGATTGAACCAAAGCTGGATCACTTTAATTGTGTAGACTGGTTGATGAAAACATGCTGGTTTACTAAGTGCATTCAGCTGATACTGTATATTCCCCGTGGCATTTAACAGGTTTGGTTATTGAATTTCAGAGCACTTCCTGCTAACAGGGTATGTTTTAAGCGTGCGAAGGCAATACAAAGCAGTACTGTCAACACATGTACAGTACTGAAAGAATACAACAACCTACAGTATAATGCCACTTTAGTAAGATCAGTCATTACTCTAGCAGGAGTCTCCTGAGCTCCTGTGGGCATGTGACGGGCAAGGCACAGGTGAAGTCCTTGCACACGTACACAGTAGCTTTACCCTCTTGCTGAATCAATGAGGAAAGGACAGGCAACTTCTTGTAGAGGAGCCCTTCTGTATTACCATCTGCCAGTATCAGAACCTGGAGAGAGAGAATAATAGATGCATACCAATTAGAAAAGACTTGTACACAATTCACTCAATATAGTTAAGTGGTATCCATCAGTATGGTGGTAATCTAAACTTCTAAACTTACAGAAAAAGGGGAAAAGGCGTGATCTACTCGACATTTTAAATCTTAGAATCACTGATCCACTCACACTATACCATTATAGAAGGGAGGAATGATTGGCTAAGGAGATGCAGGAGGAATAGATTACCTGCTCTGTAAAGAAAACAAGAGGTACAATGCTTCCATTTGCCCTAACTTTCCCACACAAACAGATGGAATATACAACTGGATTTATTAAACTGATGCACATGCATCAAAATTTGTTCTTTTCTAGACTTTTAGACTCGCACTGTTCTTGCTACTAGCTGCAGAGGGTTTCACACTACAGCATTCCTCACCAAGAAAAACAAACACGCTAGAAAATATTGGAGCCCCTGCAAGCACGCATTGAGCAGCAACCAAGCTGGGAGGCAGACGCTGAGCCGGCAGTCAAAAAATATTAGTCGACAACTGGGAAACCATGGCTAAATAGAGCAGTGTGCACTAGGCTTTAGTGGCTCATCTTTAGTTGTTAATGCTTGTACTGTCTATGGGCCTTCCTGGCATCTAGGTGGTGTCTACACAACTACAGAGACAATCCTGGCCTCTCTTTAACCATCCATGTATATGAAAAAGTATATGAGTTTCAACTAAGCAAAACTACAATCACTGTATAACAATATAGTTTCTGTAGCACTGTTCTACTAAACAACACAATATGAAATCAAAGCATGTATAATTCAGTTTTATTGATTTTCAAGGGTGGGGTTCTGTCTGTGGCTTCATGTCCCACAATTTTTATTGAGAGAGAAAAGCCTGAAATAACTCAATCAAGGATGAAGCCAGTCAGGGGGCTGGCTGACAGTCAATGCTTTGCTGCAGGTCCAGTTAGCACAGCAGCAGGGATGGCCAGTGGGGTAGTCATGCTGAGTTTTCACTCCTATAACAGAAGGGAAAACTTATTGGCATTCACCTTCCACCCAACACAAAAGCAGCAGGAGGGAACAAGCATGCTTAGGCGCAGAGAAGAAGTTAGAGCTACCCAGAAGCAGACAGTGACTGGAGGGAAATCTACACTCTTTCCGCAAATACCCAAAATGCGGCCCTATTTTGCAGAATGTGACAGGGGTTACTTGAGAGAATATCCTGTGAGGGGAAGCATCTAGACAGCCAGAAAGCAGCAAATCCACTTGCTTTCTCTTCACCAAAAGAAATTCCGTATTGTGATCTTTTGACAGTCATGGTAACAACTCAACCTTGTAAAATCTTTTTTTTATTTTTTTTTAAATCACCCAAGCAACAAAGCTTGTGTCTAGTGTTAAGGCTCAGAGGCCGTGGAGAATTGTACATCATGACCTCTTCACTAGAAGTCTGGAGGAGCTTCCTGTCAGACGTGTGGGGACATCACATGAGCTGTCAGGAGCCAGACTCGGAGTGTAATGACACCCCACCAAGGCGGCACGTCAAAAAAAAAAAGAAAGAAAGAAAAAAAAAAACAGGCAGACCAAACGCAAAACAAGTAGAGACACTCTAGGGTTACAGGAAGGGACCTCTTTTTCTTACATCTTAGAGATCAGCATAACATTACATAGATGGTCAAACATTGTGTCTCACACAAGTCCTTGTCTAAACATACTGTATGGTGTATGAGCCTCTGTCAGTGATTCACCACATTATAATAAAGAAGTTACGGGAAGAACTTGAGTCAGAAGAAACTATTCTTTAATCACCTACATGTAAACAATTCCAAACAAATATAATTCAATTTGTTCTAAATCTCAGCTCTCTTACCAACCATGAGGTGAGCAAACTAATGCAGTAATAACCATCAATTTATTTGTCTTATGACTCAGTTTTTTTCCATTACTGATGGAGAACTGGAACATACCTCATTCTTACACCTTACTCCCTGTCTAAACCTCTCACTAATACTTATCTTGCAAAGCGATTCCCATCTCCAAGCTGTCAAGATCTCCAAACACAACACCTACTAGTGCCCCTCAATTCCCTTGAGCTATCTAACCCATGATTTCCATCACTACCATCACATTGTGATATCCATCTTCCAGTCTGTCAGCTCTTTCTCCTCCTGTGGATGCGCGCACACACACACACGCACGCACGCACACACAGACACACACAGTCGATTAGTCTGGGGAATTTCATCAGGTTTGTCCCCTAGCAGACTAGAACTGCTTCAGAGAGCTTAAAACTGTCAGCACACACAGGTGGAGCACATGGCCATTACTCATTTCATTATCTGCTGTTAGTTTATTTCTGAGTGCATGAGGCATGGAGCATGTCAGCCTCATTCCACTGTCTCCATTAACCTCTCCAGAGATAGAGAGCTAATGTGCAATCATGCCAGGCAAACTTAATAAATGTATAAACTGTATAAACTTTATTAGTGTATTTTATATAATGTTATGTATAAAATTGCATTATATATACATAACATTATATAAAATACACTATTAAAGACTCACTAATTTACAGGCCTCGTCTGCAAACATGCTCATTTATGCAGCTTTCCCAATCAACCAATCATGTGGCAGGAGTACCGTGCATAAACTCATGCGGATACAGGTCACGAACTCGAGCTAGTGTTCACATCAAGCTTTATCTGTCCTGTATGGTTGAGCATGTGCCTACTGCAGACTGAGATCCTTGTTACAGCAGTTTAACCTGATGCCGTTGTAGCCCATCCGCCTCCACATGTGATGCGTTGTCTATTCTGAGGCGCTTTTCTGCTCAGGCCAGTTGTAAACAGTTTATATTTGAGTAGCCATAGCTGTCCTGTCAGGACAAACGAGTCTAGCCATTCTCCTCTGACACAGCATTTGCTTTTTGTTTTATACAACATCTGGCACCAACAGCCATGCAACAGTTTCAGTCATAAATGATACAACAGTTATTAATTAACAATTTATGGCAAATGGTTTTACATCTTTATCTTTTCTGCCCGACATGCAGCACAATTTCTCTAAACCTTCTTGATCCCAGATTACTGTACTGAAATCCACATGGAGTCTAAAAATGAGGGAAAATTAAATCGACACAAAACACAAAGATTCTTTAGCTTGTTAAGGGCACCTGGCATCATAAATGGGTATTTTGAACCCATGACAGGTCTCCTGCACTAACATACAGCATCCCATAATGTGGTTCCGATAGGGCCGCCCATGACCTGGCTGCTTCTTCACGTTTGCAGCCACTTAGCTCTTTACTGTTCAACTCACTCCAGGGTTTCTTCCTAATTGCTCACTAGATTTCATACTGCAGCAAAGCAGCCTTTGAGAATGAGTACTTGAGGGAACGCTTTGCCAGGGATAATGAATGCTTTCTGACAAATCCAGGGTTAAAGCTTGACCGGTCGATGCTTTTACTCCCTAAGGTGACTTTTCACAATAAAAGTGGCAGGTCTACACCTCAGCGCTTTTATAGTAGATAAAGCGACTAACAGGAATTTATAAAAAACTCTTAAATTCCTGAATCTGACTGGTCAGGTGAGAAGGCATTGATTAATTTTCTGTAACACCAGCTCTGGCAGTTGTGCCAGCTGTAATTTAAATTATTAAGTTATACAAAATGAAAAGAAAAATATTGATATATATTTATTTATATATATATTACTAATACTAATAATACTACTACTAATAATAATAAAAACACTCTATTTCCAAATACGTCAAATGCATCTTAGAGCAACACAAGCTATTCTACACCTACACAGACAACATATCAAGTTAGGACACACACAAACCACAAAATGTTTCTAAGACTGTGATATCTAAAAGCAGATATATATTTTTCAGGAGGCTTGCACCTGCTTTCTTACACCAGAAAATCAGCAAACAGATGGCACTTGAGGAAATGAGAGACTCCAAATATAGGCGGGTGGAGAATGCAGCCACTCTTTATGACATTAATTAACAAAGACAAAGATCCTGTTTAATCTGACAGCGGATGACAACAGAAAAAGAAGGATGCAGAGATGGCATTTAAATCTTCAGGAGAAATCTGGCTCATGTTCTGAGGCACCTGAGGCTAGGACACTTGATACCTGGGTCTCTGGAGATCAGCATGATCATGGGCATGTGTGGGTGTATGTAAGAAAAGTGTGCATGACAATAAATGATAACTATTGTTGTTGGCACATTTTACAGCACTTTTACATTGATAAACATTATTGAATACAGCTGTAAGCATTAGTAAATATGATTTATCCATTTTTACAAATTAATGATAATAATGATCAGTAACATTTATTTTCTATAAACATTTTTCCGTATAAATAATGGGTCATTAATAAACATGAACCAATACATCATTTCATGCATCAATGTTTTAATTGTTAAGTATATAATCACTAATTATATACATTATGTAGATAATTCTGCACTTTATCCTCTTTTTTTCCATGGGCCCTTGATTAAATAAAATGCCATTAAATGGCAATGATTATCAAAGGTAGTCAAAAATGGTCCAGTAGACACTGATCAGCCATAATATTAACACCAAAACATTAAACACTGATAATCAATTATATACCAGTAAACAGGTTACAGGATCATGAGCACCCAACGGCCGCGCAACCCAAAAGCCAATGTAGCACAAATTACCAGAAAAAGATCCAATGCTAGCCACGATAGAAAGGCATCAGAACACTCAGTTCAACAAGGCCAAAGCTGCCGACTTGACTTCCATACTCCACAGATCGAGTAACCATGGGATGTGCTGGACAAAGAAGTCCACTCCACGGAGACCCCTCCCCACAACCCACAGCACCCAGAGGACCCGCTGCCAACGTCCTGGTGGCAGACACCACAGCACACCACCAGAGGCTCTGTGAAGTCAAACCTGAGTGGCCAGAGCTGCCCAGGCAGCACATGAAGAACCTACACAACACTGTGCACGTTTTAATGTTATGGCTATCGGTATATACACAGCAGGCATCGCAGTGTCTTTCAATAATTGCGTCTTTGAGGAGTCTTTTGGATTCTATTTGACCGAGAACCGCTAGATGACTTAACAGCATGTACAGCCAAATTTCCAAGAACTTCATGTACCACGAACTCATGAACGTAATTTAATATGCTGTTAATGCTCGCTGTAACAGATGAAACTAATATTCAGAGCCGAAGAAAGCAGAATACCTAACAAGGTAGCAGTGTTCTCGGCACATAAGCATTTTACAGCAGCAAGACAATAGAAGACCAAACTTATTTCACCATTTCATCAGATTTCCTTAAATAGGAAACTCAACTCCTCCACTGTGGCCACCTGTCTGACATATGCTATGCAGTCAATTAGTTCTTGCAAAAACAGCTTCGTTTCTGTAACTGAATAGATCAGTTCTAGATTTCCAGTGGGAATAACATTCTACATTACTGTATTTGTAGAGAATGTTAAGAATGTCTGATTTAACCGATTGGTCTATGTGTACCTACCATAAGCATGGCATGTGATGAAAATAAGGATGCATGATGATGAAATTTGTAACAAAAGATTGCACAAAGGACTGATATCAACTTGAATAATAATAATAATAATAATAATAATAATAATAATAATAATAATAATAATTAAAAGTGATCCAGATACATATGGAATATCTGTGTTTTTTGTGATATAAGAGCCGGTAAAATCTCCGTAAAATGCTGAGTAGTACTACCTGCATAACATTTAGTGAATCACTCAGAGAGCGAATAAAAATGAACAGCTGTTCTGGTTTAGCAAATATTTGTTGTGTTGTTTGAGAGTCCTGCCTGGAGCTTGGTTGTGTTTAATTGCCTACCCTCACCCCTTTCTCTTTCTCTGGCTGCTCAGGATTCCTCTCTAAACCTCTCTGGCTGCTGTCATGTCTCTAAGGTCTTGTTAGAAAATCACATTCATTCATCCCTATAACACCTTAGTTTAACACTCTTTGCATCCTGAAAGGTCAAGACTGCAAGTCTGGTCCTAATGGCCTAGTTTATGTCCAAGCTTGCCACGCAAATAAAAAGAGATACATTAGTCTTGTAATGAAACCCCCTTCTTAATGCTAGTTGATTATAATTGAGTAGTAACAATGCATACTCTTGTGACTAGGGCTGTAGTGGAGGCTAAATGCATGTAAATGCCGTTTTAAATCTCTGAAATATTGTTTACCCTACCTCTGTCTAGCATTAATGCAGCTTAAAAATTTGATAAAATTATTCCAAGAAAAGCCTCTCAACAACTCGGATTATTCTTAGTGTTTTGTCAGATCAAACCTTAATGTAATCTATATTGTTGTACATTACTGTGAACAAGCAACATCGTCTCATGTGTCAGGTAGTGATCAGGTAATGTTTGATGATTTTTAAAACATGGAAACTGTCTCCTCCTGCCAATTCCAGCAAACGACCACAAACACAAAGTGTGAATGAATGAATGAATGAATGAATGAATGAATGAATGAATGAATGAAAAATTATAAAACTGTGTTGAAAAAGTGAATATTCTTATTATATTTTATTATAGGGCTAGGCAGGTAGTGATAGGGTAGCTTAAATTCACGTCTTTCATCACTATTTCTAATATTTTTTTCTAGTATGCTGTGGTTTGTCTTACCTTGATCACATAATTTATAGTTTTCTTCTTCTTCTTTTAACCACTATAGGCCTATTTGTGACACGAAGCTGGTACTAAAAGTGGGGTTTGGGGACACCAGGGGTCCTAAGCATTGTTAGCTAGTCTGTTTGTTCTATTCATGATCAAGTTCTTATAACTGTTGACCTATTTGACTTGTCTCTTTATTGAGTGCTTCTAATACCACCCCAAAAAAGTAATGTCAACAGGGAACCAATGTGCTCTGCCAGTAGAACCTGCAGTAATAGAAAGCTCTATAGCTAAAGAAAACAAAATATTTACACTTTTAAATATATATATGTGGGCAGTACATATTGTTTTACAGGCAAAGAGTTCCATGGCTCCAAAAAAGTTTGAGAAACCCCTTATGAAAGCACGAAGTTCTACTACAATATAGCGTCATGATATAGCCCTGTCTGTCTCTGGACATGGAAGTCAGACTACTACCGCCAGCAGCTGGCTGCCATTATCAGAGTGATAGAGTGCTACTTCCAAAATATTCAGCGTATTAGAACCATTTTCATGAGACTACGTACTTGTAATCACCATATGCTCAGCCTGATCACAGCACAGAAAGATTCGTCCCAGCAATTTTAATCAATCTTAATTTTCTACACTGTGATTTGCGCTAAATTGATTTCGTGGGGGTTGGTCCAGATTCAAGAGTCTGGCTGAAAATCTGAATTGAATAAATACGCACCGATGAGATTAAAGAGGCAGAGGATTCTCACGTACTGTAGTTCACTCCTTGCAATTACACCCTGTTTTTGAAAAAGAATGAACAGGTAATACGACAATTAGATTTAAATTAAAACGCATTCTCAAATATAGCTGGGTAATGGATCGGGCGAAATGCATTTTCAGCTCTCTCATCAAAAACAATTAGTCAATGCTCTAAAGGATTAGCTTCATAAAAATTCAATGCACATGGACCAAGAGTTCACGGGAGTTAAACAAGCAATTAGCACATGGAGGGAGTTTTACACTCTTTTCCATGCTAACTTGATTAAGTTCCTGGTGGTGATTAGGCCAAGCATTTAAGTCTTTAAAATTACCATGGGTGTGTTCGCTGATTATGATTAAAGAAGACAAATTTGAACATGTCAATATGTAAATACAAAGCTTCACAATATGAATAGTGGCAAGTGGAATGTTGGTTTAATAATGTTCATTGTCCAGTTCTACAAAAGTATTGACAGTTCAGGGTGGAGACACAATTCAGAACAAGGAACTTTGTACTGCAGTGATTTTAGGATTTGCCTATTATGTTCAAATTTAGTCCATCATGGAGACAATTCAAATGACAGTTTGGCAATGGAGTGCGTCACGGGCTGCCCAGCTGTTTGTGTGGTGGAGAATCCGGTGGTATTTCAAATTCATGTTTGTGACGAGAAAATATCATCCACTACAGTCTCTGGGATTCTCAATGTAAAACTCAATTTCCTATTTTGCACATGAAAGCAGTTCTCCATTGCTTTAGGACGTGTGTGAGTTTTTAGATTTCAGAGATATTGGTATGTTGACATATTGACCCCTCTGAGGAAACATATGACAGTAATATAAACAGTGTATTGAGTGCACTGTTTAGAGAATATCTCTCTTAGTAGAAGCTGAAGCCACTGCATGCCGACCTTCTTCAGTCATCAATGCCCTGATTAAAGTCAATGACTTTCATTAGACTAAATTCTAGTGCTGACTCTGCACATGAAAAGCATCAGTAGCTTTAATAACCTTTCCTTACTTATACCCATCCAACATGGAATTTAATGAGGCATCTGTTTCTGTTTACATTACATTATGCATGAAGTCTTCGTAAAGGTTTTGCTTTTTTGTTGTTTTTTGTTTTTTACCCAAAATAACATTTACCTGCCACACAGATCACTTCATGCCACTGTGCAACACTGATGGACAACTTGACACCAAAATACAGTATAACAGCATTTTCCCTGGGTCTCTAAGAATAGCTTCCACACCCAGAGGATTTAGGGTAAGGATGATGATTTGCTTGCAGGTTCAGCTCAATAAGAGAAAGTCATCTATTTTTCAAAAGGGTCTTCCAACAGTGCAATCAACAGGGTGATGAGATTGGCGGTCATATCTCAGTCAATTAAACAAACAATTCCAGCCTGGGCCCATCTGAGGCTTAGCCTCTGCAGAATAGGGACCTGTGTGGGCTGCCTGATTTCTTTATCATCACCTGGGCAGATGAAATTCTATTCAATCTCCTTTTAACTAGCATCACTAACTCATTACTGCCAGCTTCCACCACCTTATGCTCACCTGTGTCTAGGCAACAGCCTGAGGTCTCCCCATTATCAAACCCAATGGAACTGTGAGACATTTTAAAATTCTGAGCACATGAGAATAGACAATTGAATTTAGGCCTAAATATAATTCTCTGCATTTCAAAAGACTGTAATCGCGAACGGTATCTATAAATAGACTGGGAGCCAGGTGAATCTCATGAACCTCTGTATCCTTCTAGATACCACATCGATTTCATTTAATATGCATCTGAAGCAAGTGAGAAGATCATTCACCATGGGTTGTATTCAAAGTTTAGACAGGTAGGAACAGTATGTTGTTTTTCTGTATACATAGGTAGGACTAAAGTGATTTAGCCATTTGTGGCTAATATGCTCACTCTCCATAGGGCTTATCTTGTACAACATCACTTGAGAAAATACAAGGAGACATGAGGCAGGGCACACCCCTGCTAGAACTCTGTGTGGCATTGACCTGCTCTCTGATCTGAGCTGCTGTTAACCTGCGATTTCTGAGGCTGGTGACTCGGATGAACTTATCCTCCCCGCAGCAGAGGTGACTCTTGGTCTTCCTTTGCTGGGGCGGTCCGCATGTGAGCCAGTTTCTTTGTAGCGCTTGATGGTTTTTGTGACTGCACTTGGGGACAGTTACAAAGTTTTCCCAATTTTTCGGACTGACTGACCTTAATTTCTTAAAGTAATGATGGCCACTCGTTTTTCTTTACTTAGCTGCTTTTTTTCTTGCCATAATACAAATTCAAACTCTTTGAATGAGAAGGTGTGTCCAAACTTTTGGTCTGTACTGTATAACACTGATAAATTAATAATTCATACTAATTCCTTTTATTTTACACAGAGAAAATCAGAGAAGTTGGCATCTTAGTTGCAGATGTTTTTATCACAAGGAGATAATGTTTTAATGGATAAAACTGAGTTTAAATGTAACGTGACCTATAAGTATCAGCTTATCCAGTTTATCCTTTAAACTGCAAGCATGCTTTCATAACAAAATATCTTACATATCTTTCTCTCTCACACACACATAACAATTCCATGTCCTCGATTTGGTATCTCATTTTGGTATGCACAAAATAATTTGTGCACGATGTGATGAAACAAGTGTTACATTATAAGTTGACAAATACTGAGCACTGAGGATGGTGGCAGGAATGGTAAACCAAACTTGCAGTGATTCATGTGATAATTGCAATTAGGACTATTCATGCAGCTATACACAGATAATACTATATACCAGGCATCTATTAGATTTTTATTTCAGTGTTTTATTTGAAGCTTCACGTTCATTTATATGGGCTTGTGTTAAAAGGTTATGGTCTAGATGATATTGAGAAAATGTGTCTGTGATGCTTCTACTCAAGAAACCAATGAGCTGTGAAATAATCTGAATGGGGAGCTCAGGAAATTGACTTTTGGGCTACGACTCGACCCTTATTTGTGATTATTTAGGCTATATGAACAACAGAATGATAATAAAATCATCTTAATTTTTTTTTCATACCTTACAGTCAGAATGTTTTGTAGTGACAAGTAAAGGCAGACGAACCTAATCGGAATGACGGCAGCAGGACAGTGGAACAGGGGGCAGCTCTGTGTTTCTGTCACTACACCACAACAGGCTTATAGGAGCTGACATTCTGTGTCTCACATAGTGAACACTGACAGCTATGAGTCAAAGTCAAAACCAGGATCTGATGTTAACAACCTAGAGAGACCGTTACTTGTTGAGGACATACTGACTTCATTGCTAGACAAAAAAAAACAACAGTTATTTTTAATGAGTCAGTTTATATGGGAAAGTTCACATCACTCATAAAACTCTTGCAAGGATTTCAGTGCAACAGGCCCAGACACAGGAAGCATTTAGCAGACTTTAAAGTTAGTGTGAAGTCATTTATCATTCAAGTGGCATGGATAAGTTAGCAAGAACAGGTCTGTTAAGTAACTACATTGTAAAAAGTTGGGACATAGATACTCACCGATGAAACACACATGCATACACCATTCAGACAGCATGATGAAGCACAAAAGCAGTCGAGGCTAACTTTATCTGTTCTTCCTCATCTACACTGTAGCTGCCTACTTTATATCTGTAATCCACTTCACCTTATCTATTATATATAAACCTCGTCACTTTACTAATAAAAAGGATGAACGTGTATGTAAAAGTTCAACATTAGATTTCCCTGGATAGCCAGCTTCCATGCTATAAGAAGGGTAAACGGATTAGAAATAAAGAAAGAAGGAAAGAAACGCCCCTAGGGAGGATTCTCTCTCAGTACTTTAAGCAGTTAAAACCCAAAATGTCAGCTTTATTCTCTCTCTCTCTCTCTTTCTTTGTATGCGTGTTTGCTCTCTTTGTCACAGATATTGAGTTAGGGGCCTTATGTGTAGATTCGAGGAAAAGGGCAGTCAGAGTGAAAATCTCTGAGCTATGATGACCTTTACAAGAAAAAAAAAAAAAACACAAAGTCAGGTCTCTAGCTGCTTCTACAGTAACCACAAGTTATTTACTAATTATTCCCAAATCATTCTGCACATGTTGTGCTGTGCAGCTATTGTCCCACCTCGGGCTTTAATGTGTGCATGAAATTTAACAAGTTGACCTTTATGGTGATCACTTTTGGTCACTCATTAACATCGGTGATCTGGCTATGCATTCATTCATCATTACTGTTGTTTAAAAAATACAGTTCTTTTATACAAACTAAATCACACAATCGTACAGTGATCAGCCATGACATCGAAACTAGCTGTCTAATATTGTTAAGGTCTGCCTTGTGCTGCACAACAGCCTTGACCCATCGAGGCATGGACTTCCGAGACTTCTGAGAGGCAGGACTTCTGGAGATGTGCTGTGGTATCTGGCACCAAGATATTAGCAGCAGATCCTTTAAAATCCTATAAATTGCAAGGTGGGTCCTCCATGGATCAGGCTTGTTTGTCCAGCACATCCCATGGGTGCTCAATCTTATTGAGATCTGGGGAGCTTGGAGGTCATTTCATCACCTTGTAACTCTTTGTCATGTTATTCCTAAACAATTTTTCAAAGTGGGTCAGGGTGCATTTTCTTGCAACTACTAGAAGTCCAGGGCTGAGAAATCCAAGGTTTTCTGACACTTGTGGGCCCATGACCATGTCACTCGTTCACTGGGTGTACTTTCTTGGATCAATTTTAGTACTCTTTGATTTAATAACCATACTAGGAACACTCAATACGACCTGCTGTTTTTGGAGATGCTCTGACCAAGTTGTCTAACCATTACAATTTGACCCTTGTCAAAGTTTCTCAAATAATTTTTGTGCCTATTGTTCCTGCTTCCAACACATCAGTTTTGATCTCACCCTTTACCAAATGAGACTGTAACGAGACAATCAATCTGTTATTCACCGTCTGTGGTTTTACTGTTCTGATTATGTATAAATATAATATGATCATATAATCACAAGATTGTGAACTCAGCAAAATGAAAAAGTGACAAATCTGCAACTTTGAAAAGAAAACATGATGGCTACTAAAGGGTGCTTCCAGTTCAGTATACTGAAACTACACTGAACATGTGGTCAAGGGATTGCATCCAAACTTCTGGCCACTAGCTCCACAAGCTTCATTCACTTGGGACTCAATTAAAGTGACATGAAAGCTCCCGTGCCTGGAGCATAAAAAAGAGGCAACTATCTAGGCTCCAGCTCAAAGTGAACTGCTCTACTGCCCAATCCCTTCTTTCTCGCCACACAGGTTCTGCAGACCACCTGAGCCAATCCTAGCAATGCTCATCTGTCCTACATATCCATGAGAAAATACTTCCATTTTTAAAAATAATATTACATCAGAAAAAAAACAATAATAAAAAAAAAGACTTACTTTATAGGGAAGAAATAGGGAGTTGACACATGCAATAAGACTGGCTGTGTCCTCTGCGTCAGGCTGGCCACAGATGATTATCTAAGAAATAGGAAGATGAGATTAGTTCTGTCTGTTGCGGTAATGAGGGGGGCAGGTGTGCTGAGGTCCAAACTGCCCTGGCCTGTATCTCAGTCTGGTATTTTCTCCCTTTAAAAGACGTCTCCTGTCCGCGGAAGCTCTAGCAGTCTATTACATCTTTCACAAATTTTACACTGTTTAGCAAACAAACCAGCTATTTTCCTTATAAAATAACCCAAATAAGGAAATTATAATATATATAATATTATTATATTAAAATATATTATATATAATATTATTATACAGTATGTTATATCCTTATATATACACACGTGGACAAAATTGTTGGTACCCTTCGGTCAATGAAAGAAAAACTCACAATGGTCACATAAATAACTTTAATCTGACAAAAGTAATAATAAATAAGAATTCTATGAATGTTAACCAATGAAAGTCAGACATTGCTTTTCAACCATGCTTCAACGGAATTATAAAAAAAAATGAACTCATGGAACAGGCCTGGACAAAAATGATGGTACCCCTAACTTTGTTTTTTGTTGCACAACCTTTTGAGGGAATCACTGCAATCAAACGATTCCTGTAACTGTCAATGAGACTTCTGCACCTCTCTGCAGGTATTTTGGCCCACTCCTCATGAGCAAGCTGCTCCAGTTGTTTCCGGCTTGAAGGGTGCCTTTTCCAGACAGCATGTTTCAGCTCCTTCCAAAGATGCTCAATAGGATTGAGGTCAGGGCTCATAGAAGGCCACTTTAGAATAGTCCAATGTTTTCCTCTTAGCCATTCTTGGGTGTTTTTAGCTGTGTGTTTTGGGTCATTTTCCTGTTGCAAGACCCATGATCTGCGACTGAGACCCAGCTTTCTGACATTGGCCAGCACATTTCTCTCTAGAATCCCTTGATAGTCTTGAGATTTCATTGTACCCTGCACAGGTTCAAGACACCCTGTGCCAGATGCAGCAAAGCAGCCCCAGAACACAACAGAGCCTCCTCCATGTTTCACAGTAGGGACAGTGTTCTTTTCTTGATATGCTTCAAGTATAATTAGCTAAATTTGCCTTGGCAAAAAGTTCCATTTTGTCTCATCTGTCCATAGGACATTCTCCCAGAAGCTTTGTGGCTTGTCAACATGTAGTTTAGCATATTCCAGTCTGGCTTTTTTATGATTTGTTTTCAACAATGGTGTCCTCCTTGGTCGTCTCCCATGTAGTCCACTTTGGCTCAAACAACGACGGATGGTACGATCTGACACTGATGTTCCTTGAGCATGAAGTTCACCTTGGATCTCTTTAGAAGTCTTTCTGGGCTCTTTTGTTACCATTCGGATTATCCGTCTCTTTGATTTGTCATCAATTTTCCTCCTGCTGCCACGTCCAGGGAGGTTGGCTACAGTCCCATGGATCTTACATTTCTGAATAATATGTGCAACTGTAGTCACAGGAACATCTAGCTGCTTGGAAATGGTCTTATAGCCTTTACCTTTAACATGCTTGTCTATAATTTTCTTTCGAATCTCCTGAGACAACTCTTTCCTTCGCTTCCTCTTGTCCATGTTGAGTGTGGTACATACTATGTCACCAAACAACACAGTGACTACCTGGAGCCCTATATATAGGCCCCCTGACTGATTACAAGATTGTAGACACCTGTGATGCTAATTAGTGGACACACCTTGAATTAACATGTCCCTTTGGTCACATTATTTTCAGTATTTTCTAGGGGTACCATCATTTTTGTCCAGGGCTGTTCCATGAGTTTATTTTTTTTTATAATTCCGTTGAAGCATGGTTGAAAAGCAATGTCTGACTTTCATTGGTTAACATTCATAGAAATCTTTTGTCAGATTAAAGTTATTTATGTGACCATTTTGAGTTTTTCTTTCATTGACCGAAGGTTACCAACAATTTTGTCCATATGTGTATATTATTATATATTATTATATAATATATAAGGAATATATTTTATATATAAAAAATATGTTCCTTATATTGTACCTAAAACTATATTTTAAGCAAAGGATCATCATCAGTTATTAACCTTTTTTCATTAATTACCATTCGTTCATTTTTTCATAGTATTTCTTTCTTGTGAATGTGGAAAGGTTTTTTGAAGTCTACCTTGTTCTACAGCAGTCACTAGCATGTATCAGTAAGACTTTTGCACAGTACTGTACATGACATGATGCAGTGTAGTTTCAATTCAGTCCTTTCTGTCACTCATTTATCACAAGATGACATCGATCCATTATATGAAGTTATTGTATTGATATGTTTTATTAACTGACAAGACATGTTACAAGCCTGCGGTAAAAAAAGAGAGAGAGAGAGAGAGAGAGAGAGAGAGAGAGAGAATCCATTCTTTCACAGAACACACAATATTAGAAACTCATTTGCACCTATGGTCAATTTAGCATGGCCAATTTATCTACTGTACCTGCATGAGAAACTGGGAGAAAATCAAAGCATTAACTGTTCACAGGGATTGTAAGCTCAGGATAACAAACAGGGACACTGAAACTATGTGCTTTCACTGTTTACCTGTTTAAATGCATTCTGATGTGCCATAAGGCCACGGACCATCTCAGGCAGGACAAGTGGCGCCTTCACTAGCCTATCAGAGAAGGCAGTCAGCAGTTGCTGAGAGCGCTGCATCCATTCTTGTTTACCCGCCAGGTGAGAGAGGCGCAGCAGCTTTATTGCAGAGACGGAGTTTGCGCTGGGTTCTGCACCATCCTGATCTGAGCACAAGAAGATCACTGGGAATTAACACACAGCAACAGTAACAACCAGGCTATTTTCACAGCCTGATATAAACATCGCTGTTTTGGGAAAGTAAGTGTCATTGCACTGATGTATTATTCAAATTATCTTTTTGACCTTTGGCTATTTATCAGGCTGCACAGGGCTTAAAGTGCCTGATATTACAGGTGAAGTGTGTGACCAGTCAAGAGAATGCGTTTATCTCCTTTGTTTGATTGTGTGTGCCTGTGTTCTATGCTCTGACCTCATGCAGACAGATCAATGGATGAACTGGTGGCACCTGGAACTGAGGTGATGACGGACATATAACACAGCACAGTCCCCAAGTAGATGCAATTATAGTATTAACACACACTCTCCATTTGAGACACGATGACACATGGTAGTCATGAAGCCCCTGAAAAGTCTATTAACACACAATTTGACTAATTAACAGTAATACAAATATGTACTATTTGTATGCTTTTATTTTTATCCCAAGATATCTAGAACAGGGATATCACACTTTTGATTATGCTATATTTTTGTAAGGGAAACATTAAAGATCTCATATTTTACTACTTTATTTTTTATGTCTGTCACTCTCTTTATTTACAGTATCGGTCCAAATTCTGTTTGCAGATATCCAAATGCTTCTGTTTATGCCCTTCCGTGAGTTGTTTTAGCACAAGGTACACCCTCACTGCACGCTGCTCTTCTTTCATGCAAATTACCAGTTGGGTATCCATTATTGCTCGCAATGCAGTTACAAATAAAGTGATGTTCACATGGGGTAATCCTTGCTCAATACAAAAATTAACAAAAAGCAGGGATTTCTTTTTCTCCTTGCATCTTCGTACACAAACATTGGAGACTCATATAAATGTCCAAAAATGATTAAAACATGAATGTTGCATAATAGGTCCCATTTAACTCTGACCGATATACAAACCTCTGAAACAAGATGTTACTCGTACACAGGAACAAAACATAACTGTATCTGAGCTTAAGTTATGTTACTGCTATGGAGGAAAGAAGACTAAATGATTGGATCTGGACGAGGTATTAAATAGAAACTGGCATGTGTTTAGTGAAGTAATCCATCTTCCAGTGACAGTGTGGTGAAGGAACAATGTCCTGACACACCACAGCTCCACACAGCTCCTAATGGAACTTTACATGCTTGGATCACTATATAATGGCACAGTCACTCGGAAAAGATGCCAAATCTGTCTTATGTCCCATTTAATTTATCAGCGCCAGCAACAAAAGCATTAGACCTCCCTGCCTTCATCCATATCTCACTGGTGTCAGTGTCATTTTCACAGTGCCATGTGGAGCAGACCAAGACACAGTGACATGTCTGTGTGTTACTGTCAGCATGTTCGTCCAATTCCTTGTCACAAAATATGGAACTGAGTCATTCGGGGCATCAGGACCTAGGCTTTAATAACAGCAGCTTTTCTTGGCCTAAAAATACCTGGAGGAATATACCTGTAGTATTAAAAAAAAAGGCATAAACTGTAAATAAATAGGAACAATTTTAAAAAATCAACATGTCTGAAAGATGAAAGCAGGAAAGAGGGCCAAAATAAGAGGTTAGAAGGGGGGCATTAGAAAAGGTGACAGTAGAGTAATGAAGGGTTCCTCTGACTTTGCTGGCATGCTATCAGCCGTGGCATGATGAGAGTGCTATGCAGTGGAGTGATGCTGAACTCTGAGTGACAGCAGGAGATCTGCATCACCCAGTGACTCACTCCCTCATACTCCCACACACACACACCCTTGCAGCAATCAGCCCATCTGAAAGACCACTGTCCTTCCATATTACAGGCTACACTTCATGCAAGATATTCCATCACCCAAAAGTCTTATTATGCAGATAACATGCATCACTATTAAAAGATAAATCTCATATCCGCAAGAAAAATGCAATCAAAATGTAATGTGTACCCAGTAATCCCAAAGTAATATTTGTAATCTAATGCAATGCAATGTAATAAAAGAGTTACAAACAGAACAGATGAATTATAAATGCTCATAACTACTCAGCACAGGGCTCAGAAGGGTAATGCAAATCTTTTGAAATCATCTCGGTTTGTTTCGTTCCATTCCTACTTCACTGTAGGACTCCTGCTGCATGGATGGTGTACAATACACGAGACAAGACATATGTGCGTCTCCCCAAGTTTGAGGAACAGCACTATACGAAAGAGTGTGTATTGTCTCACCCTGTTTGAGGGACAGCAGTATGGTGGGGTCTGAGGGGTCACTACAAAAGTAGCCACTTCCCTGGGCATCCCAGAAAAGCTGGTCCTGCCTTTCCTGTAGTTGCTCAGCCCACTGAAGCCACCGAACTGTATGTGTAGCTTCAAACAAGTCCAGGAGACCGCTCACCACAAAAGCATAATCATCCTGGAACCCAGCAATGGGTGAGGCACTAAAGAGAAGAACAGGGAGAATTTACCAATCAGATACTGTATACGCATGTAGAAGCCAACTCAACAAGAGATCTTAGTACCAAATAGTCTTTGTAATATCTGTACTATTACTGTAGGTATATAACCCAATATGAATTCATTATTCTACGTGGTGTTCTAAACTGATATACTGTAAATAGGAGAAGGGTATTTTTCAGAACACATCTTATACCAAGAAAGTAAGTGTGAATGAGATTAATTTATAATACAGCTCTAAGCAATGCACATGCATTTATTTGTTGCTTTCTTCATACTTAGTAACTGCCTGGTCAGACCTGCAGTGGTTTAAATTAGGTAACTACTCGGTTCTTGTTAAGTTTAGAAACGATGAAAGATCTGACTGTAGTGTTCGCCAAGCCGTGATACACTTACCGGCCAGCGCTGACACGCTTCTCCTGCACACAAGCTCACACACACACAGCACACATGACGCGTTTGAAAGGTCTCTCTGGTTTATTCACAGTAAAATAAATACATAAGCATCAATCAGTTACCTTGGTCTACTACATCAAAGCCATTCATATGTTGTATAGAAACAATGGGGTTCAGAGGGAAAAAAGGGTTCCGGCGAGCCATTGGAAGTATTACCATATACGGAATGAGGACGTGCAATTAGATTTTTTATAGACGTATATACAAAGAGAAATATAAGAGATAAAGGGATGAAAAAGATAACAGTTTATAATAAAAAAAATAATAATAACCAAAGTAAATTCAACACCATTCTAGTTGAACATTTATGGCTAGTATGATGTACCTGAGCTGGAGGAACCAAAATTTACAGGACATACTGATGGTACTGACATTTCTACTTTTGAGTTCTTTTCCAACAGTTTTCAGTGTTTTTGGTGACAATGTAAATGGATTAAAATAAATTAATTCTGGTGTAGTCAAAATCCAGTTTAGGTTTAAATCTGAATAAAGGTACAGATATGAATATTTGTAACACCTGGTGTACCGAAGTACAAACAGTGACACTGTATTATTTATCTATAGCAATACATAGAAGGCATAAGCAGTTAATGTCACAGCTTGGCCTTGATCCACTGCCGGCATTTTGTTTTATTTATTTCATCCTATAATTTTGTTTTGTATAGAAAACCATGAATGCCAGAGAAGTGTTCCAGGCACCAATGCTCCTAGCAGAGGGACAAAGAAAAAAACATTCATTTGTACAGAATCCCTGCGGAGTCTGGCCCAGACTACAGATCCAGGTGGAAACTATTATATTTGCCTTTACAATATATCTAACCTGAGGTCCTATAGCAGCATTGCTCTATCTGCTGTGTGCCTTCTATGTGTTCCTTTCTTTTATTGTATTTCTCTGGACATTTGGTGCACAAGAAAAGTGTCAGACCTGTTCTTGTATTGTAAGCAAATGCAAAACCTAAGGTTAAGAATGTTAAATGATTAGGTACTTTTCCTGCTGTATTTAATAGACGGAGGTAAATCTGCCAGCTTACTGTTTGTGCATTCCACATGCACACACTTTTTGGTTTATTTGAACTTGAATTCACTCCTAACCACCTTTATTTATTTAGATCAATACTGAAATTACAGCAAGGCAGGTGCTCATATACCTTCAGTACTCTAAGGCTAGAAATAGGAAAAGTGTAAAAGTAATGTAATAGCAACATCCAGTCACAATAGCAAAGGTGAAAGATACTGCTTGGTGTGGACTCTTGTGAACTGCAGTGACCTTTACTTTACAGCATGAGTCTAGAACTGTTTAATAAATAGCTCAGAATAAGATCCAGCAGTAATAAAGTGTATCTTAGCCATAAATCGAGCATTTTTATGAAAAACATTGAATATAAAAATTCTGAGATCATGAAGTTTAAAAGGATATGTTTTATATGATGCTCGTTGCCCCACTCTAACTATTTTTTTTTTTTTGTTTGGCTTATCTAAAGAAAATGAAAAGTGCGTGAGAAAAAAAATTCTTTGAATCATGAAACTTTGAGAAGAAAACGTTTCAGATAGTTATGAAGCACTAGATCATTCACAGCTTCTTTATTCTTGTACTGTCTGTGCAGTCATATTAATTTCAAGTTCTGCATTGATCAAGGCGTTAAAAGTGTAATGTGTGATATAATTCTTTAATATCATGAAGTAGACTCAAATGCCTGCATTCATATGATCACCTTAACATGTACCCATTTTTAAATCAGTGCAAATGAGAAGGTACCATATTACCTTATGTCCGTTTACTTGGTCACTTATTCAAACTAACAGGCAGTGTAAATGCTGTTCATCTTTCAGCTGCTTCTGTAAATGGGTCGACCACAATGCCCTTATAGTTCCATAGATAATACTAGAACACAGTTAAAGAAAAAAATATTCTTGAAGATGGCAACATGTTTGATATCTACAGGGTGGGCCATTTATATGGATACACCTTAATAAAATGGGAATAGTTGGTGATATTAACGTCCTGTTTGTGGCACATTAGTATATGTGAGGGGGCAAACTTTTCAAGATGGGTAGTGACCATGGTGGCTATTTGGAAGTCGGCCATCTTGGATCCAACTTTAGTTTTTTCAATAGGAAGAGGGTCATGTGACACATCAAACTTATTGGGAATTTCACAAGAAAAACAATGTCGCCAAAAAAACTAAGTACACACACACACGGATGTTGACTATAACAGTAACACGCACACTAAGACTGAGCATAGTCTTGCACTCATATATTAAGACCTCGCTCGTTTATCAAGTTAAAATTTACTGATTTGCTCATCTTACAAAATGCTCGCAAAACCAAGTTACTCACAATCCAAGGTTTCATTGAACATTGAATTTACACAAAATTAAACCTTTCTAATCAATTTGTAAGTGAGAAGTCTTTTCTGTGATTGTCATTTCTTCCTGCCACTTGTAACTTCATCAAAAGTTCTATATTTACTCTGAGGTAAGGTATCTAAATGCAAATAAATATCATGCAGCATATGGAGGTCTCCTCTTGAAGCAACACATGCAAAATAGGATGAACAGATACCTCAGAAATGATTTACAACTTTTCATCACAGTATCTCATCCAGACATCACATCACATTATTATTGTCATAAATAGACACTGATTTCCTTTCACCCATACAGGATTTTCATTAGACTTTTTTAACTATCAAGAAAAACTGCAATCTACCTATGAAATAATCACCAATTTCACTCTGTAGAATGGACTTTGATTTGCCATATAAAATATTCATAAGGATGAGCAGAGAAAGGAAACGATTCCTTGTGAGGAAGAACTAAAGTGGGGCAGCAACACAATCAACAGACGTGCTCCAGTGTCTCCTCTCATGTAATTTAATCACCTAGTCTGCCTCTGCCTTTCAGATTCAGGGAAGAAAAGTCCTCCAGCAGCAGAACATGGCAAATTAAGAGCAGCTTGACATCCAGAATTTCAGCTTCTGGGCTCTATAAACAAAGAGCATTGTGTGTAGTGGCTCATGAGAGCACAATGGCATGTCAACTCTTTTAACTGTATTTACACTCTAAAGATGACTGTGGTGCAGTATAAAAATCTGCAATGTACAAAAAATACATTACGAGAGCAGTTTTAAGATTTATATTGATTACTCAAACATAATTTAACAGATATCCGGATCCGGATCCAAACTTACTCAGGTGCATAACTTGATTTTCTGGGTTGCCCATTTAGATTATTAAAATTACTTGCTTACCTCTAAGATTGCCAGGCATTTTTAGTAAAACTGCTTCTGCAGAAGATTGCAATTGCATCCATTTAAAACAAGCACTTGCCTTTAATTTTAGCCCCAAACAATTCAGGCCATAGAAAATGCCGCATAATAAATCAGACCCAGTTTCATGGCTGTCAGGTAATCTACAACTTCAATTTTGAATGTTTTGACTCCTGCAATAAGAGAATTACAAGGCAAAACTCCACAGAATCCTGAAACATTAAGTTCAGTGTCATGAGCAGTTCTAGTCATTATACATACAAATTATATACAAATGATAAAATATTATATATAAATTACCTTCCTCTCTAAAATGTATAGTAATTTAGTGAATTGGCATTCATTCAAATTATTTGGCTGCTGGTCTAAACCAGACCCACAAAACAGACTAAGATTAATATATTTTTTTAATCTAGATAAATGAATTTTTCATTTAAAAAACTAGACAGGTTCACCTCTGAGATCTCTAGCCAAGATGTGGGATGCACCAGTGAGATGTTAATGAGGACCAATGTGACATTTTGAACAATTATTAATGATTATTTAATTCACATTTCATAATGCCAAATTTATATATTTAACTTGGCCCTCAAACTGGGACACTGGGAACTTTTGGCCAGAGTGAATAGCACACAAGAAAATAGCATCTCAATTTAATAGTTGAAATGCAAATAACAGGCACAAGTGTCTGAGAAGTTATCTGGAGTTATCTCTTCACTATAATCATTTCAGGCTGTATACAAATTCTGGAATGGGCAAAATACAAACTCACAATGGAACGGTAAAATTGTGATTCTTTAAAACTACAGTCACTCGCCACTTTATTAAGAAGGGCTGATGATCTCCACATACATCATCTCAGAATACACGACACATGGGCTACAAGAGAAGACCTCATTGCTTTCCTCTCCAGTCAGTGACATGAATCTGACGCTATTATGCACATAATCCTGCAAACTACAGTATACAGTGGAAGACTGAGGTAAGACCAGGTCATTTTTTGCTACTCAGTGTTATTTGTTTTTCGCACTATTTTGTGTAACAGACAGTTTGTGTAAAAATCCCAGGAGTTCAGCAGTTTCTGAAATACACAAATCAACCTTCTGGTACCAACCATCATGCTACGATCAAAGTCACAGAGATCACACTTTTAATTAATTCTGATGTTTGAAGTGAACCTTACCTGCAGCTCTTGACCTGACTTTTTTCCACTGCTGCTGCTGCTTGATTGTCTAATTAGATAACTGCGTGAATGTCCAAGGTTACAGATATTCCTATCAAGTTGAACGGTGAATATTTATAATACAGTATACTAAATTAATTACTATCCGGCAGTATTTTTATTGCCAATTTATTCATCTGATGGAACTATCAATATGTATGCAGATATATTTGCAGCATTTGATATGTTTGCATATAACCTTGTTTAGGACTTGGTGGCATACCCATAACTAAGTACATCATTATAAAATATAATCTGAATGCATTTTAGTTATGACACCTTCATATTTTTATGCAATTCTGTATTATCTCAATGGACTCTGAAAATCATGCCTATATGTGTAAATATACTGCGGTATATTGGCTTTGGTATAGGGTGTATCTTGGCTTCTTCAACTCAGCTTAATTTCAATGATAATGCCTACTATTAATGAAAATATATGCAAAGACACCCAGTGTCCATTAATATCAATATGTTTACTTGCATAAGCTTGCATTGCAATAAGCATGCAAACCGCTTCTACAAACATGTGTGGAAGTATGGGTAGCTCTCAGGAGCTCAGTGAATTCCAACATGGTACCGTGATAAGATGCCAGCTTTGCAATAAGTCCAGTCGTAAAATTTCCTCGCTACTAAATATTCCACAGTCAACTGGTAGTGGTGTTATAACAAAGTGAAAGTGATTGGGAACGACTGCAACTCAGCCACAGAATGGTGGGCCATGTGAAATCACAGAGTGGGGTCAGCGCATGATGAGATGAATAGTGCACAGAGGTCAATATCTACAGACCTTCATGTGGCCTTCAGAGTAGCTAAAGAACAGTGTAGAGTGAGTTATGGAATGGGTTTCCATGGCCGAACAGTTGGAAAACAGTTGAACAAGAAGGCCTGGCTCGCACTTTAATTCATCCCAAAGGTTTTGAGGTCAGGACTCAGTCTTGTTCTTCCACACCAAATGTCTTTAAGGATCTTGTTTTGTGCACTGGTGCACAGTCATGTTGGAAGTGATGTCGGGTTGTTTTTCTGGAGTTGGACCCGGCCCACTACTTCCAGTGAAAGGAACTCTTAATGCTTCTGCATACTGCAATTTCAGGTCCCAACTGTAGATGACTTAAATCTTGATAGCGCTTCCACAGTTGCTCGGACCATGCACCATGCTCACTAACTTTTGCTGGTGACATACTATATGTTCGGTTGAACTTGGTTCACTGTCCACTTCAGAGTAAGCCAATACACATCTTGTAATTTTTTTCTGTTAATTTCGAAAGAAATATGAGAGAAAAGATCAAATGTGCAGCGGATGTACTCAATATAAAAAAGAAAAGGCACTCGCCTTTCGCCCACTGTATAACTGAAATATCTCAATATTTCACTTTGGGCCGCCTCTTTGCTGCTTCACGTCTAGTCTCTGAACAAAACAAAAAGGTCTTCTGCACTCTCTCCATATATGTTGTAAAATTATCAGTTATTTCAAAATGCTGGCATATTCCCATTTTCAAAACTTGAATACCATAGTACTTTTACAGAATACCATGCAACACAAAAAAGCAGCAAGATGTTTTTGAATAATACATTTATACTACTGTGTATTAACAGTAATCAGTTTAATCTTTAGACTCATGGTATATAAATTAGTTAACTAATAGCATGCCAAGCCTAACCATAACAGGAATATGCTGATTCATTATTTATAGGCATGAAAACCCGACATAAACTGAATGCTTTAAATTGCACTGCCCCATATTTCTACTTGACTTTAAAAAAATAAAAAATTAAAAGCACTATGCACAAGGAGTGTAAAGTGCAGAGAGAATATCGCAGCCTGCCAAAAATGAATCTCAACTGCAGGTTATGCAGCATTTTGGGTTTGGGAAAAAGTAAGGAAATGAAAGGATGTACTGGCCACTTTGAATCAACAATGGGCTTTTTTGTGACTTTCTTTCTAAAGCAATGCCTATTTCAGCAGTGCATTTTATATATATATATATATATATATATATATATATATATATATATATATATATATATATATATATATATATATATATATACACACATACACACATCTTTCTTATAAAATGAAGATCCTGAAAACATTAGTGAGTCCAAGTCTGGGACAAATGGCAAATTAAATTTAAAAAAATGTACAACAGATATTTTATTTGTGTGTATCTAATGCTTTGATAAGCACTAAGCTGAAAACACAAAAAACAAGGGAGAAATTCTGAAACTTAAGTCAATGACCATGTGCATTTGTTTTTACTGAATCTGGGTTATTTCTACCTCTACTAAGGCAATAATGAGTACTGAGTGTGCAATTGGAAACAGTATGGAATGTGTGCTAGTTTTCTGAATAAATGAAAACACATTGTGTGTGCTACAGCCTGCACTCACTACATACTACTATAACAGATGATCGTTTCCTTTATAATGAGCATTTCTTCAACAGTTGGAGAAATGTCTGCTGTGAGACACTGACATTCATTCAAAAATAACACTTTTGTGAAAAAAGAGAGAGAGAACTCATTCCTTTGTGTAAAAGAACACAGCTCTCATCTGTGTTTGCTTTCTCAAGATTTCTGTAAGAGTGTAATCCAATCATGAGGGACACTAAAGAAATATTCCTTACATTTGCTCGACCTCCATGTTGTCACCTCGGTAACACGAGCGCAGCATGTGCTGTCCTTCTTCATCCCACAGGTGCTCTCGAAGAAACTGTGCAGTCTGTTCTGCTCTCTGAAGCAGAGTCTGGTCTCCTAATACTGCCCCCACATGGGCAAATGCTGACAGCATCAGCCCTGTTACAATGTGTACAGCTACATGTCAGTCATTCAACATACAGAGAAATATTCAGAGCTAAGTGTCACAAAACAGTTCCACTTCTAATCCATCCATCCATTATTTCATCACCTTTGACTGATTAACTCATGGCTAAAATTGTGCAGGAACATAATATAAAACAACAACAAAAATTAAAGGATGTACTGGATCACGAGAGATTTACATCATTACAGACTATTTATAAACTATTATACCAACCAAAAAATTTGATTTATTTTATTGTATTAAATGTATTTAATTTAACCTTTGTCATATTCTCAGTTAAACATCATAACATATTAAATGTTTTATTTGTAAATATTTATCCTTTGCTTTTATGTTACAGCACATCAAAGAAAAGAAATAAAATCTACAGTCTGCATCCTGAAATTCTTACTAGCATTTAATAGCAGTGATCTAGATGCATAAGAAAATGCCCATCTCGTACATTCAAAAAACTTCAGACAACTAAAAGCAGGTGACTGCATATTTTAAATATTTTCAGAAAATCAACTTAATTTGCTTAGCCCATCTCTGAACATTCCCCAACCCATTCATACTTTTTCCTCAACTATTTTTAATTTATTAAACTTTCTCTACAAAGTCTAAAATCTAAAAAAAAAAAAAAAAAAAAGTCAGCATCACTAGCAATATACCCATCAGTTCTTCATTTATTCATTGAAGTATGTGAGAAGCTTGGTCACTGATTAATGCAAGTTCCTTCAGAGATACAGATACAGTCCTGGTAAATTACCAAAGTAATGGCATGTATTGTACTAAGAACTGCTGTGATTAAACAATGTCTCATATTTCTTCAGTTTAAAAAAAAAATTAAAATAATTTCATTAATCACTATGGGAGCTGAAACTGTGCACAGGGCTCTGAAAGGACCAGGGCACCCGCTGAAGGTTTTGATAGCCTTTCATTACCTCAGCATGTACTCAGAACAGAATGTGCTGTGAAAAATAAATGTGGCACCGCATTAGTCAATCTCAAGAAAATATACACAGGAGTGGTGCTGTTAGGAAACATAATGGTGCAATCGTGCATTTATGAAACATGATCAGGTACCTCACTGTGAGGCCAATGATGAAGGACCTGACAAAGCAGGTTGTGGAAAATAATTTAATTACCATTTCTGATAATTAGTTGTTTTAGCCATTTTTGAATCACCATATAGATTTCCATAAAATTCTTTACAAAAATTCTATACATTAAATTTCTTTACATAAATTCTTTACATTTTGGGTTCTGATTATATAAAAAATGGATTTTGTAGGAAAAGAGTTTATAAAAGAAACTGATATATTATAAGAAAAAACTAACTGTAAATGCTAAATTACAGTAGTGTACAATAGTCTTGAGCCATCCCTTATTTCTCCATATTAAATTAAATTAAATTACATAGATTAAATTAAAGGAATGGCAGCATGGTGGAACGGTGGTTAGCACGGCAGCCTTGGTAACCACTGAATCCGGTTACATTTATTAATGGCTGCATAAGCCTGAGTTAAAAGATGGAAACAGATTATGGTGCATATGGATCGTACCATTCCATGAGGCCAGCATCTTAGTGTCCCGGTGAGGTGGAGGTCGTGCTCTGCGCACATCAGCCAGTATGGCCCTGGCACTGGTAAGCACTTCAGTCAGCTTATTCACACTCAAGCCAAAGTGCGCAGCAGTGAGCTCCACTGAATAACGCACGATCAGCACATTCTGACCACGCAGCTCTCCATGTGGATCCTACACGTACATATAAACCCAAAAGAGGAACACAAAGTCTTGATGATGCATGCATATTACATAATAGAAACTAATCTGGCATAGTATAAAAACATAAACATGTTTTAGGCTTTTGGACAAAGTTGGTCCCGAGTGGAGCAACTTAAAAGCAGTCACCCTGTTGTCAGGAGACTGTGGCCACAGCTATGCATGGCTGAGAGTCAGGGGAGCAAAACAGACCATGTTCTCTGCTTGGGAGGGTGTATAGTCCTTTCCTGCAGCATGGACAGCAGTTCCTAAATATGTGGTTGGCTGTTTTTATGTGTCTCAGGGGAAGCAAGTTACCCTTAATAATGAAAGAGTCCAATTATGATGCTGGAGGATAAATAAATAAATAAATAAATATGCAGAACATTTCACATAGGTTTAGGAAATACTATTTGAAATCCACATTTAAATGTAATGAACTAACATATTTTCTTCTCCTGCAAAATGACAAATGTTTGTGTTAAAAATTTAATGACCATGTGACTTTTACTACATTGCTACCGTAACAAGAATCCTTAAGTGAGATGATACACTGCATCGAAATCGGTACTACTAAAGAGCCATGGATGTCAATGTGCTGTTTCAGGACAATGCCGCACACTTTTAAGAAATATTAGACTTTTCACCTATTCACCCACAGATCTGTGATTTATGAGTATGTATGAACGTATTACTATTTTATGTTGCCACCCCTGGTCACATGATTTTACATTATTATGTTGTTGTTGGACTTTCGGCTGGCAAGCTTGGCACAGGTTTTACGCCAGATGCCCTTCCTGACGCAACCCTCCCATTTTACCCGGGCTTGGGACCGGTACTGTATCTAGTGGCTGGGGTTTGGGAACTGGCTGGGAATCGAACCCGGGCCTTTCGCATGGCAGGCAAAACACCTACCACTGAGCCGCCACTATATACTACAATAATGCAGGCCATGTGTGTAGTAATAAATCCCATTTTTAAGAGCTAATCCTCCACATTTAGGATTATAGTATGTTGTGGCAGAGGGGGTGTGCTCAAGCACTGGTCTGTGAAGGGAGAGGGGAGTTTGGAGAGTTGAGTGGCAAAAGGTTGCACCTGTGGGGAATTTGTCTGATGATTGTTCTGTGCTGCTGTGAGCCACAAAGGAAATAAGGAGGGCAGAGGCGAGAGTTCCTTAAGGGAAAGCAGAGCTGAGCAGAACAGAAGTAAAAGAGAGACAAAGAAAGAAAGAGAGAGAGAGAGTGTGTCACATTTTTGCAGAAAAATTCAAATTAAAAAAAGGACAATAAAGTCACTCCTGTGACTCACTGGTTGCTGCCTGCCCCTCAGTTTTGAACTTGCTATACTGTTTCCAAACCCCAGGAATTGAAGGAATGGGGTCTTCTGCACTTGCCAACATCACCTCGTTCTTTGCTGGCATCCACCAAGTCCAACACCAGGAGCTCCTCCAACTGTGGGCAGAGAAGGAGAACTGCTTCCAGACCCTGCTCTAGACAAAGCCAGAGGCTCTGCAGGTGCTGCTAAACCTGGTTTAGTTCAGGGTGCTATAGGTGCTAAATTCATGCACAAGTGCCACTCATGAAGAAGGGCTGCAGGATATCACAGAGGACTTTATTAAGCAGTTTGATTGTGCTGCTGAAGCATGGGGCTAGACTGAAACCAAGACGGGTGTACATCTACTGCCACATTAAGGCCCAACTCACTGCACAACAGCTATGAGCTGGAGTACCCTGATCTAAAAAGCGTGATTGTGCTACAGACTGGCAACGATTCCACACACTGACCTATTCCCAATGCACTGGATCGACAAACTGCTTGAATAATAAGATGCCGCTCACTTTTATTCTATACTGGATTTGCACATGGGATCTTAGCATATTTCTTTGACACCAGATATAGCCTTTTCTACCGAAAAGCTGCTGACGTGATGTATCAAGGTAGTCCTATTCTAAAAAACGTTAGGGGACAAAAAGGTTTTTTTTTGTTGTTTTTTTTTGTAGCAACAGATATATTATGTGTGTGGATATGATAATGCAATCTTTTTTTTTATCTGTTTAGGGGTTAAAAATGAAAATGTGTCCTGTGTGGAGCTGAATGTTAGACTGGATGGGAAATAACTGACAATGGGTGGGAAATGCCTGAAACTTGAAATACCCAAATATGGTGAGTTAAAAAGGGAGGTATTTTGTTTCCCCCACCCTGTTCCCTTTTCATCCATTCTGACCGGCTAGATAAATCCACTTCTGTAAAAAGGGGTGTAGAGACAGCTGCTCATTTGTATTTTAAAGCTACAGACACTGAAACAGCACATCTGAAACAGGAGTGAAACAAGAAACCTCAGGGATCTGTGATCTGGGTGATGTTTCAGCAAGAGCATTAAAAGCCACCTTTTGGAGATTCTAAGACTTACGGTATGTTTACTTGTTCAAAAATAAGTATAATATTTGACCTTTAAATAAACTCAACCTGCTCTGGCTGGACATTGCCTTGTTCTTTAACACCGTAATGATGCATAAAGACGTCAGCTTGTGTTGCACGTCCTTTGGCTCCCTCCACTGTGTTTGAGAGCAGCTTCCTGATCTCTGCAGCTGTCCACACACAGAATGCCCCCTCTTTCTTCTCACTGGACTTGGCTGTGGGCAGAGAGTCTGCATCCTCAGCGCTGTAGAAGCCACCAGACTGCAGGGGGCGGCACAGTGTTATAAAATAAAGTGAATTTCTTGATCATACAGTATAATACACAATTGAAATAAATAATTACCTGGATTAATGCAAAAATATAAAATCACATAAATTATTTTTCCATGATAAACAACGAGGACAACATACACATGGATTGATTACAGATAAACTCTGCCAAAAGCTCTTATTATTTCCAGGATGCTTTATTAAAAATGGATCCTTAGAGACAGAGGTACACAATTAGTATGAAAGTTCTTCCTGACCCTTGAGATGCAACCTCATCCTTTTAGTGTAAATGCACAGAATCTGCCCTGTGCCACAAAAGCTCATGTAAACACACCCACACAGTTGTGGTACAATAGGATGAGACATTCTATAACATATAACCCTAAGTCAAAGGATTTAATGGCTTTTTATTCACTGACAGTGAACCATTTGTCATTACAAGTGCATAAAGTTGGCATGACCTCAAAATGTGTGGAGATTTCCCCCCAATCTGCTTACTGTAACTCAGCAAAGCAAAGCAAGTAAGAACTTAAAAGACTGATGTTGCACCTGATGGCTAAGGTCTCTGGAGACGTAGTGCAACACGTCGCGGGACACCTCTGCGAACAGACGCTCACCAGACACCTGTGTTAAAAAGAAGCAACAGTAACATACCATCTGAGTGCTGAGGTAGGCCATAGTTTTCATGGAATACCAGACTTCATAAATAATGGGATTACCTATGGAAGAACAGCTGCATTTAGAAACAAACTTAATGAAATGGTCGTCGGCTTAATGGCAGTTAACTCGAGGTTGTGCTGCTGTACTGAATATCAGCACTGATGTGATATCTTCAGCACTCGGCCTGCTCCAACATGTCACACCACAGCTGTTCTGATATTCAGTGCAACAGCACTCCCTCTCATATGATATTGCTTAACTATGGAACAGTGCTGTTAAAATTTAATGTAATACATTTTCTTTTTCATCGTGGCTCTAAGAGTACTTGTGACACAAAAGACAGATTTATATTAATGCGCTTGACCTAAATGTGACTCTGTTCCTATAGTAACTGTTTATTCACAGAAGAAATTATATGACAAATACTACATATCAACTAAAGGTAATAATTCACATATTTATTGTAAATAAATATTTTTAAATGATTTTTTTAATTATTTAAGATTCTTTATTATTCAATATGTATTTAACATTTATGGAATGATCATGACGTTTTTTTTTTTTCAATAAAGAAAAAAACAGAGGTAAGGTAAGGAACAGATCCAAGTGCTATTAAGTAAGTGATTATAGAAACTTTCAACAGAAAGTTTGAAAATTACAATTACTGGCAAAAAGCTGTGGCATATGAGGAATAAGGCACATGCTGTTATAGAATAATTTGGTTTTCCCTTTGATTTTTTTCAGGCTTCAAGAATTACTTTCTTATAACCTCAAACCCTAACATTTTATACTTTTGGTTTTTTAAAGGGTCATATAAACATTTGCTTACTATCCTGTCTTTTGTGAAACTAGTAAAACCAAAAAAAACTCCAAACTAAATTTATGCTACAGACCTTGCCTTGACACTTACAAACTAGAGACAGAAAATGCCAATGTCTCTTTGCAAAATATTAACAATTACTGTACTGTACTTCATATTCATTCATGTGGAGCCTCTGCTATGCTGCTACAGGAAATGATGCATATATTTATTCAACAGAAACTAGCACAGTACTATGAAGCTTGCAAACCAAACAACTGTCAGATGTGCTGTTAAAAAACAGACTTATAAACGAAAACTTGCAAGCTACAGTATTCTCTGGAATCTGTAGGTCTTTTCTATTATTTAAATAAAAAGTGAGAATCTAAAATATCTTCATGCAAATCAGTGAACTAAAATGTTTGCTTTTGTGGAAAAGGAAGTGTTTAGAAAAAGGAAAACATACCATTTGTTCATCAGGCATTCACAAACACAGCCACATGCACAGACCGACCTGATACGCAGTGATGTAAGCCATCGCCAGCTGGGCCTGATCATACAGCATCTTCTCAAAGTGGGGCACATGCCAAGATGAGTCTGTAGAGTACCTATGAAAACCCTGAAACAGGCAAAAGAAAGCAATGGAGACTTAATGCAGTTTTACATTCTGGTTTTTGCACTTTTAACACCACAGGTTTGGCAAAGCCTGTAAATTTACCTGAGCTATGTGGTCATGAATTCCCCCCAAAGCCATCATTCTGAGGGTGTGGAGGGTCATCTGCAGGGCCTCCACTCCTTCCGAGGAGGCACGATTTGCAGACCAGTATGACATCAGGAACATCAGGTTTACTGGAACGGAGAAACAATGGCAATCTGAATAGAACTGCGATAAGCACAGCAGTGAAAAACACCACAGCTGGATGTGAACCCACTACATCTGCAGATCAAATCCATGTTCATCAACAGCAGCTCTTGGGGTTTGTACCTACAGTATGTGCTTTCAGATCCGTCGAGCATTTGTTTACCTGGCGTGGGGAACTTGGGTGCATCATTGAATCCTCCATACTCCTCCTCATATGACTGGGCCAGCTGTTGGAAACATCTGTGAGCCACATCTTTAGCTGAGGGTAGAGTTTCTTCTGAGTGAGCAGAAATGGTTGTGGCCTTCCGCAGAGCATCCATCACGCGTTCCCCACCGGATTCAAGCGCTTCTCTGTTAATCTTCCACTGAAATGGATAGGAGCATAAACGAAAAGTCAGACAAGAAAACATCCACAGCAGACCTTTTCTTTGTTATGGTTACGTAAATCTGTGTATGTGACATGGTGCTACATGTGTATTCTGCTACTGCTTATGATGTGTGCATGGTGAAACTGCAAATGACTTAACAATAATATCCTGGGCTTTACAATTTACACTTACTGATTAACCCAAATGCTGTTTCTGCTGTGCTCACAGTGCACTTTGTATCAACCTCAACTATGTTTTAAGAGGAAACATAGACTATGAATAATATCAGAATAAAAAAACAAGAGTAGAATGTAGGCATGTACACATTCATGTGGTTCTGAATCAGCATGGTGCATACCTTATGCTTATGTGGTCCAGCCTGTTTGTAGCTTGTAGTACTATATATTTCTATTAATTATATTTAATATATTATGTATTTTTTATATGTTGCACCATTATATCCTCCTATGTACTGTATATACAGTATGTATATGAAGGATGAAAGAAATCTACCTCTGAACAGACATCTGCCAAATGCAGCATATGAACATTTTGACAGCAAAATGAGAACTTTTTTGCAGTTTTGAAAAAAATTATTTTTAATGAAACAGGAAGTAGAAACAATGATAAAACTGATAAAATATTTTGTGTATGTTTTCTTTGGGGTACCATGTTTTCACGGGGTACTAAAAAGCTAAAATATTTTGTCAAAAATTATTAGGTTATTAGGTTATATACAGTAATCAAAGTGGGAAAGCGCCTTAAATGATCTGTTAAATCTTCCCACAGTTTTGGCACAATAGAGAAATCAGCCTGCAGCCCGATATATACTTTTATATATCCATACGCTTTACTTCTGCAATTTAGTTTCAGTAATATGTAGTTTGAGTTTCAATTAAAAATATACAAGTAGCAATCTCATGCTTTGTGATTTTGTAGTTAAACAGCAAGTAGTGGCAGAGCAAGTAAAAAAGAGTTGCATTTCAGAGCACGCAACCTTTTTAATTGCAAAAATTGTTGAAAATCAATTGCAAAGATTGTTTATAATTTAAAACATTATAAACAATACACATACTTCAGTTTACAGCATCATAAGCCTCTTAATCTACCAGACTTACTTTTACATCTGGCTCGCTATCATAGCATAAGTATGCACCGTTTGACCAACAGCTTTCCAACAAAGCGCGAGCATCTCAACTGTTGTAATGTTAATCCCTTACCACTAGTGTGGCGCTTGCACTACATTATGCCACAGAGTTTTGTTAAGTACACTGTATTGCCAAAAGTATTCGCCTGCCTGCCTTTACCTGCATATAAACTTGAGTAACATCCGATTTTTAATTTTGCTTTATGCACTGGTGCGCAGTCATGTTGTAACAGGAAGAGGCCATCCCCAAACTGTTCCTACAAAGTTGGGAGAATAAATTTGCCCTAAATGTCTTGGTATGCTGAAGCATTAAAGGTTCCTTTCACTGGAAGTAACCAGTTCCAACTTGACTGCACACCAATGCACAAAACAAGGTCCATAAAAAAGGTGTGAAAGAACTTGACTGGCCAGTGTCTGACCTCACAATGTGCTTCTGTAAGAATGGTCAAGAATTCCCATAAAAACACTCTCAAACCTTGTGGAAAGCCATCAAGAACAGTTGAAGCTGTTATAGCTGCACAGGTGGGCCAACATCATATTAAACCCATTGGATTAAGAATTGGATGTTACTCAAGAAGGGAATACTTTTGGCAATATAGTGTATATAACACTAGTGTAAGTACAGTACCCGTCGTTGATGCGAAAAGAGTGTGTAGAAATAGTTGAAAGGTTAAAGCTAAAAATAAGCTGATCAGCTTTAATGTAATCAGTGATGATATTATTTCAGGTTGAAGCTTATGTACATGTCTGCTTGTCTTTATGTACAGCAGAATTATCTGCCTAATCTATTAATACAGAGAAATAAAATTTTGTAAGATCGAGTATCTTACGCCATGTTTACGCTCAGTTCAGCGAGTGAATCTCAGATGAGAAATTGAAAAAGTAGATTGGGTAAAGATTAAGTTTTGACTTAAAACAACTCCAGCGCGTTACAATGCACTTATACCACTTCAGTGCTGTTATTTCAGTACTGCAAAGGTTTCATTAAATTCTGTCTAGCCAATTTTTGTGTGATGCTGTGACATAATCTTGCAGCATCTGTATGAAAGATATCATTGAAAAATCGGGTTCTGACCAATATACAGACAAACCTTTTCTTTTATTTATATAGATATTCTTTGAACAACATCCCAATCGTATAATGTAAAACATTATTCATAAAACGCATTGCAAATGTTAGGCAATGCATACCTGTAATTTACTGTATTACTGCTGGAGTGGAAGTAACAGAGTAACTGGAGTGACTGCAATGGCAGTAACAGAAGGGAAACGTAATTTTCTTGGCTTAAACTTTCTCCAAAAACCCTTCGAACACATTCAAGTCACTCATAGCAGCCGCTGTGTTGCAAAGGAAGTATCTTTAGATTCACTGATTACATGAAAGAAAGAATCGTTCATATTAAGTGTGTAGTTTGCAAAGGTTAATTTCTTCTGTACCTGCTCCAATATACGCAATAGCACGGTTTTAAATCCAGGTCTCCTCCCCAGGTCTCTCGGAGAGAAATATGTAGCTCCAATAAACGGTCTCAGATCTGGAGTAAGCCAAACACTCATTGGCCAGCCACCACCTTCTGTAGTTGCCTAATGAGCAAGAGAGAAACAAATGGCATGTGACATCTCTAATAAATATTTCACTAACCCATAATACTACAACAAATAATAGAAGCAGGCGAAATGCAAGCAATAAATCCTGATGAGACATAATGCTATAGGAAAATAATCATCAACGCTGTAGGGCGATTCAGCATGTTAGCGCCCTGAGGTTTTCCTTTAAAATCATGTCCTGGAGTGTATTTTCTCATTAACTGAAGAATGATGTAGCTTTCTCGCCACTTCTAGTTATGTATAAAGTTGTGAAATATCTGTAAAGACAAATTAATTGGCATTCTCATTTTACTTACAATATTTATAAACATTTCTCCTGAAGTTCATAAAGCAAAAAGGTGTTTTTATGCTACAGACAAACTGAAAAGCAGAACTACTGCCTGATAAAAAGCAGTGACACTGAAGACTCCCTTCATAAACATTACATTCAAAGCTCCTAAAAGAAAGCTTCACCATGTCAACAATGTTTCGTATTCCAGTTCCATAATGGTTTCCATTAACCTTACTTAGATTGTGTTATAAAAATAGTTACAAACATATTAAAAAGAGTGTTTAAATATAAACCTATGATTTCAACTGCACTACTTCACTTGTTATAATTAATCAACAGCATCTGACCAATTAATTCAACAGTGCTGTTATATAAGACAAAGATAATATCTAATTACATCTCTTTTCTTGTGAGGCGGAGTAAAAAGCTTAAAAGATTCCGTTCAAGTCAAAATGACATTCACAGAAGAACTCAAACATAGTAGAGTGATAGGACTCAATTACTGTTGTAAAACATCTGAATGTGTAAATGTTTTAAAGAAGGTTGTACATCTATGAATGATGCACAGTCGTTCCCGTGAACATTCAACGAGTAGAACACCTCATACTTGAAAATTGCTGAACAAATGTACACGTAATCATTCACGATTGGACAGGATCTCAGAGTAATTGCCACATTCTCTGCACAGCCCTGACATCACTCCAAGCCATTTCCACATGTTTGAGTCATTAAAGGAGTTCCTGGGAGACCAGCGTTTCAGAAGTGAAGCATGCAGGACGGTGTACTGGGAAAACTTTCTGCCTTGATGGTATCCGAGGGATAAGTGAACTGGTGTAGCAATTATATTATATAGAGAAGTAAAGGTAGTGTTTACTCTCATAACTGTGTTCTGTTATTCTGCATAATCAAAAGTCCCAGTTTGACTTGAACACCCTCATTTAGAACGTTCAGAAAAATATGAAATATGTCAAAGATTAAGTTATTTAAAAAATATATTATATTTAATCTACAATTGGTTATTCATCTGATACTGGTACCACTGATGTTTGTCATGCATGTTAAAACCACATTATGACCCAACTTGTTAAAATATCACTATCATAGTCCACAGCCCTGCTACACAATAAAGATAAACAAGCTGTTTTCTTTTTTTTTCTCTCTTTTTTTTTGAGTAAAACAAACCTGTATAAATGTCATGTAGACTTTGTCAACATCAGGTCTTTCCTCCCTGTCAACTTTTATAGAGACAAAATTGTCACTGAGGAGCTTGCCAATCTCCTCATCCTCAAATGACTCTCTTTCCATCACGTGACACCAGTGACAAGTCGAGTAGCCCACTGTGACAAAATAAAAGCATGAATGTGAAAAGGGATTACGGGGCTTACAAGATTACAGAAATGGATTCTGGTTTATACTATCTGGGGTGTGCTTACCTGATAAAAATATGGGTTTATCTTCACGTTTTGCTTTGTCAAAAGCCTCCTGACCCCAGGGAAACCTGGAAATAAATAATAAATAAACATAATTGAAAAACTAAATAAATAAATCGAAATTGCAATAAAATAAAAGGGTAGCTGTAAAGACATGCACTTATTTAACACACATTTAAATATAAAATTAGTGTATTGTAGAGAATGTAAAAGAAAGGTTTGCGTTCACTACTTTATTTTTTTATTTGTCTCAGCAGTTCCTCACCAGTCCACAGGGTTGTTGGCATGCTGCTGGAGGTACGGGGATTTCTCTTTGCTCAGGCGATTTGTGTGTTTTGGTGTCTTTCGCCCATCGCTCCCGGAGGCCATACTGAAACACACTGCGTGACAAGTCCTAGGATCAAACAGAGTTAGATTTCTGTTCATTTATGTAGTGTATCCACAGTTGCTGTCAGAGGCTTGCAGTGATTTCTTTTAACTGAGACAGAATGATTATACAACATACATCAGTAGAGCAGAATTTGCTGCAGAAGTTTAATCTTGGGGGGAGTTATGAAATCAACACAGGGTCAATATTACATATATAGCACACCTAATATTTGGCTGAATGTCTCCTAGCAAGTTTCACCTTTATCAGGGCTTTTAATTGGCATCTGGGAGAATTCTGGTGGGATATCTCACTACACTTTTGGTAGTGTTTAACTAAATGAAAATTTCTGAGTCATGGATACAAAAACTGAAAGTGAGCCTGCTTTATCCATTACACAACCAGCTTGAAAGGTGTTTGGAATCATTGTCCTGTTGGACCATTCAATTTTGTCTCAATTTCAACCATGTATGAAGCTACCACCACCATTCTTGAAGATAAATGTGTCACCTTTACTCCTTGAACAACACGTCTGGTCTAAACTTTCCTCCAGAAGGTTTTTTTCTTTGTTAAAGTGGTCAGCTGTTCAAAACTTCAGCTTAAATGGAGCTTCTTTCTTGGACAGCACCATTTCAGTAAAACTCATTTGGCTGTAAACAATAACAGTGGAGTTCCAGAAGCTTCCATGGCAGGCCTGTGGCTTAGTGGTTCCTGACCATTTGAACAAATTTTCTCTCGGCTGTGGGTGACACTTTTTGTTTTCTTCTAGACCCTGGCAAGTGGCCATTCCAATGAGTGCGGTCAAACAAGCCATCGTAATGTTGTCACAGAGAAGCTGACAGCTGTGGACAATCATGATCACTAACAGCAAGTTAGGATACCTTGGGTTTAGCAAGTTTTTTTTTGGTATTTTGGTCCATCCTTGTGCTATCCAGCACATCGAGCGATGGAGACTCCCATCCTAGAGATACAGCTGTGACACTGCTGACCACTAAGCCATCCATCGTCTAAGTCTAAGTCACTCAGTTGGAATAATTTTGCCCCTATGCTGATATCAAAGCCCCAAAATAAATTAAACGTGTGCTCCAAATTTCTTGGGATTGACTTCCATTAAAGTTGTCACTGAAGAAGTCCTGGGCCAACCCTTATTTCTTAAATTTTGCTTTGTCTCTCTGTTTCAGGGCAGTTTCAGAGGAATGATTTGGAAAGCCACACAGTGACTTATGAATCATTCAAGCATAAAGTACTTAAAACATCTTAAATCTTAAAGCATGAACCAGTGAGCAATCGGTACAGATGATGACAGATGATCAGGCTGGAGATTAGCATACTGGTGATGTTAAACGCTGAGTGGTTGGAACAGACGAGAGGGGAAATGAGACTGCTGCTGAGGTTGTTACGGCGACAACCAATTTTTAATTTGTATCTTTTAGCACTTTGCAGCCTGTCGCAGTAAAACATGCGATCCCATTTCTTGTATTTAATTTACATCACTTAATAGGAGACGATATGAGAGTACAAAATGAGTGAAGTCACTACAATACCAATATTGTCAGGACATTAATGTTGAACTAACGACTGTAACTGTATATGAGTAACGCAGAGCTTCAAGCTGGTCAGCGTGTTAACATTACGTTAATAAAGTTGAGCAAATAATGCACCATCAAATGAAAATGGCACTTTGTAAGCATTACCCAATCAGTCCATCAAGTCTGGAAGGCTGTGTATCATATATGAATGTCTCTCATTATTAGACATTAGAGTATTTATACTACCAAAGGCTTGTTCATTCACCACAGAAGGTTGAAAAGCTTTCAGTAAGAACAATGTGAGGTTATATCTGCCTCTAGCCTACAGTATGTGCATTTTCATGTTTCGTTTTTTTTCCCCCCAAACAGACATTCTGACTTGGCGCTTGATTTGAAGACAACTCTGTTTGCAAAAACACCCGGGAAAGCAGTTTGTTTACATCAGTTAGCCTGCTCATCGGGACAGCGAGGCATTCAGCGTGTGTGACACTGCATGACGAAGCGACTGTGTTGGAGTAAACCCTCTCCAGTGAGTGAGTAATAATGAGCTCCTGCTGTTTCCGGTTTGTTACCTGAGGCTGGACCGGGACGCGGCGCAGTGACGTCTGCGGTAGCTGTCGATGTGCACAGGTGTGTGTCCACAGTCGCGCCGCACAGACGGAGTGACACTCGCGGGTGTGTGTTTTTTAAAGAAAGCTCGACTGAGCAGACTGGGAACCGTCGCAGGTGACAGGGTCCGAATGCAGCATGATCTGAGCATCGTAAAGCCCGCAAACAAACAGCAGCACTGTCCGAAATCTCCAGTTCAATGGGGACTTCACAATTCAGCCACTAGAGGTCGCTATAGGACCGTTTACTCACGAAACACGTTTCAACAGTTCGCCGTCCGTTTAAAGAAACAAAAAAACTGATGACAAAGAACAGACAAAGCGGTTGACGTAGATAAACTCATATTTGCGTGTGTATTTTTGCGTTTTGTACGAGTGTGCGCAACATTTAATGTCCACACGGGGGCGTCATATGCGTCTTGCCGAAATACCCGGAAGTAAAAGTCCTTTGTAGCGCAAGTAGAGAGTTTATACTTCCTGTGGTTCGTAAAAAAACAACAAAGTAGTTAGATAGTGCAACATGGCCGACCTCGGTGAGGATGAACTGAAAAAACTTGAATATTTGTCTTTAGTGTCTAAAGTTTGCACCGAGCTTGACAACCACTTGGGAATCAGCGACAAGGACCTTGGTGAGTTTAATGAGTACATTTAATAACGTCGAGGTGCTTTCTTTCTCACTGACTGTTACGCGGTGCCTGGTTAGCAAGCTAGCGAGTTAGCCGCTGCGGCGGATTAAAGCGCGTTAAATCGCACGTGTCGCTTGGAGTTATCATCACTTTATACGTTGTGTAGTGTAATTATTCAGGTCAGCTGGCAATACAGAAGGGTGTTTGTGGGGCAACCTAACGCGGCCTGTTAGAAACAGCAGGAATGAGAGACAGCTGGAGTTACTGTACCTGTTTACAAGCTGTATGTATTACTGATGGTAATAGTGGACTAAGCAGCTCACTGAAATACAGAGGATTATAATGACACAGCAGCAACATCAAATAAGAACTGATTCACTCTGTTTTGGTTAGACTTTATGTAACAGGTTGTGTAACTCAAATTGTGGTTGATTTTTCGACTGCTCTCATCGAAGGGTCGCAACAAGGGACCATCTGATCCGCATACAATGTTGGCACAGGTTTTACACCGGATGAACTTCCTGACGCTACGCTTCCTTTTTATCTTGGCTTGGGACCTGCACTTCATCCAGTGGTTGTGGTTTGGGCATTGGGTGGGAGTTGAACCCGGGCCTTCCGCATGGCAGACGAGGAACCGACCACTCAACCACAAATGAATTTCAATATATGTTTTTAACTAGAAAAAGTTTGATTGTTTGTTTGGGCCAGGCCGGTGTTGTGGCATTTCCAAAGGTGGTTCAGACACAAGCGTCCTCACTGACGGTAACAGTACCCAGCATGATTGTTAACTTTAATGTCATTCTGGGAGCACGGTACAGGCATTTACTCACAGAATGTAACCGTAGGCAGCATCACATCCCCAGGAAACAGTGACAGTAAGTAGGAATGTGACGCTGCCAAATGTAACGTTTGGTGGGCAGCATCACATTACCCACCGAATGTTAAGGGTCAGCAGCACCAAATTTCTCAGCGTCACTTTCCCCACCGGATGGCAGATAAAGATGCTATTTAAAATGATACTCTGGGAACATTACAGGAATTCCTCTCTAAATGTAACAGTAGGCAGACAACAGGCAGAATTAAGGGCTGACGAAATATTGAAGCAGTGTGAGAAGTGGCAGCAATTTGACCGCAATAATCCAGTGGTAATGGTAGCACGCAGACATGAGGATATGCACGTGGGTAAGCCGCAAGTACTCTGTATTCACCTGCTAAAAAATGTTGTATAATTTGTTGGTGTGTTACTCTGTAAACAAATGTAAATAAATCTTCCAAAGTGATGTTAGGGTTTGGTTAAGTTTTTCTCCACCCTACCTCGTAGAACAGTACAGATTTTGCCATAACACAGATTAACACTCATCATTGTCATAATCCTTTCTGTTTTTTATTTGCAGCTGAGTTTGTCATCAGCCTAGCAGAAAAGCACCCAACATTTGATAATTTTAAGTCAGTGTTGATCAAAAATGGAGCAGAGTTTACAGTAAGCCATCTTTTTTATTATTTTTATTATTTATTTTTACATGAATAAATAATTGTTTTAGGTTAAATATACTGATGGGCCAAAAAATGTCACCCTTTCAGTAGGGTCAACTTATTTAACTGTATGAATCAAAGGAAATAACTAAGGAGATTTGAAACTATTGAAACTGTGTTCAACACATTATAAAAACTTGGAAAGAACTGTCAACTTTGTCGAATAAATGTGGTCGGGGAAAAATCATAAATGGAGATCACTTAAACACTTGAAGTTGCATGGTAAAAACTCAAGAGTAAAAAGCACAGCTATGATCAATAGTGAAAGTAAGAGAATTTCTATATGTACACAATGTGCTGAGAACTCACAGGGTTGGAACTAAACAGCTGGGTTTTTAACAAAGCTAGAAGTGATTGAATGAAATATTGTTTTTATTTTTGGGTCAGGCAGTGAATGTTTGGATAAATTATATCGAGGAAGATAATTTACAGTACATTGTGAACTGGTATAATAATCATATGTTAGTGATATGGTTAAAAAAGTTGATATGGGGCACTATTCATGGGTTTTTTTTTTTTTTTTTTGTATTTTGTTAATGAAGGACCAGTAAAAGATTGAAGCAATATTATTCAAATCTTACTACATTTGTTCGATCACACTAATTAAAAAAGTAAATGTGATTTTGAATTTGATTTTGATTATTTTTAAATTATTGACACATTGTGAATTGAACTGCAGAATGTAACTATTAAATGTTTTGTATTAACCAAATGAATCTATTCAAACAGCAAATAATGACACACATGATCTCATTAAGAGGGTGTTTAAGTATTTAAAAAAAAAAAAAGTTATTGACAAACTCTGCATACAAGTGATAATTTGGCGAAACTGTCATTCATAATAATAATTAGTTATCAAACTTTTTTTTGTTTAATGAGAAATGATGTTTGTCTTCCAGTATAGTTTTCTTTTTAACATCTCTTTTTGTTTTAATTAATTCATATTATGGAAATTCTCATATAGTTCATGTTCTGTTTCTTACAGGACTCACTTGTTAGCAATTTGCTTCGTCTCATTCAAACAATGCGACCACCTGCTAAAGCGTCGACTAGTAAAGGTAAATAGCCATTTGGTTTGTGCATAATATACAAAGTTTAAATTTCAAAGACAGATTTAAATCTTTTTATGTCATTTTTTTTCTTTTGATCATTTCTACAGGAAGTGACCCTATGGTCAAGCCAAAGAGTGAAAAAGACAGGTTAAAGGAGCTGTTTCCTGCTCTGTGTAGAGCTGATAATCCCACCACCAGAGTGAGTTGTTCTTGCTTGCTTTTCTTTATTTAAATTTTTTTGGAATGTGTTTAGAATATTACAAATAAAAAAATAAAATGAAGAAGTGCTGATGATGAATCTGTTTTTCATTGACCAGACCATGCTGGATGAAGACGATGTAAAGGTCGCAGCTGATGCTATGAAAGAGCTGGAGATGTTCATGCCCAGTGTCAAGGCTACAGACTCTAAGAGCAGCAAACAGAGGTGCTCATTGCAAAATATGTTTTAATCAATCTATCTTGGTTTTACCTTGGAGAAGGTTTGGTAATGACTGAATAAATCTAATCTAATAAAGTAAATTTGCTCAGACTACTGCTGGTAGTCTGGATTCACTACAAATACTGCCCTCAATAATGAAACACACCACCATGTGTGTGCTTAGAAATAATAAGTACTCGGATAAACATTGAACACACATAGATCAACTATGATTTCTTTTCAGTTTTCCAATTTCATGCTGATTAAAATCCTGCATTTTTAGTAACGACTTAAATTAAAGTACCCTTCCTTAGTAAATGTAATACAGTTTGGACTTTAATGTGAACGCCTGTTGTTCACAAGACCAAAATATATTTATTTTATATCTATTATCTATTTGTGAAAAGTATGTTTATATTTTCAAATACAATTGGAATTTTGTTCAGATCTGAAGCCAGCACCAGCAAAAAGAGTCGAAGAAGCAGAAGCCGAAGTCGGGACAGGGACAGAAAGAGACGCCACCGCTCTCGTTCTCGCTCGCGTTCCAGATCACGCTCTCCTGACAGGGAGAGAAGAAAGCGCAGGACTCGCTGGCATTCCCGCAGCAGATCCAGGAGTCCAGGTCGAGGGGATAAAGAGAAAGGCTCAGACCGCTGGAGGGACAAACATGTTGACCGTCCGCCCCCAGAGGAGCCTGCTGTGGGTGACATCTACAATGGCAAAGTCACCAGCATCATGCAGTTTGGTTGCTTTGTGCAGCTTGAAGGGTTGAGGTTAGTCCCAGTACTGTGTTCCCCTTGTCTCTGCATTTGATTTGCTTTTATTCTGTGAAATTAGTTGGATGGACCTATTGATTTAACAGCATTTGTATATGACTCTCTTTTTGTGTGTTATTTGTTTGCGTACAGTGAATTCAAGGCATTTTTATTGTCATTTGATGGATCTACTTGTATTTGAGTATAGGAAACGCTGGGAGGGTTTGGTTCATATCTCTGAGCTTAGAAGAGAGGGCAGAGTGGCAAATGTGGCAGACGTAGTCAGCAAAGGTCAGAAGGTGAAGGTCAAGGTGCTGTCCTTCACAGGTTCTAAGACCAGTCTGAGCATGAAGGTAAGTGGATTTAAAAAGCCCATCCAATATCATATAAACACAGGGGAACCTTGGATTGTGAGTAACTTGGTCTGCGAGTGTTTCGCAAGACGAGCAAAAATTATTAATAAATTTTTAAAAACAGAAGTCTTCTCTCTCTCTCGTGCTGTGGGATTGTTGGTAGTCGTCTTCCATGAGCGTGCGTCACTCATATAGTCAACATCTGTGTGTGTGCGCACTGTTTACTATAACATTGTGACCATGTGTCCAAGTGTAGTGACTCTTCTGCAACAGCAGCCCCTATGAAGAAAAAGGTTAAAAGGGCTGCAGCAGCGCGGCAATGTTTAATGACGATGCAGTGTCACATTTCCGCGAAATTCTCAAAAGGAGGCAATAGCAGGTGTCATTAGAAAGGTTCCTTGTTAAAGAAGTTTCCCGACAGAGCAGTGTTTCCGTTATTGCGCGCGCACACTTTTGTGTGTGAAAGTCGTCCTACACAGTAGCCCCCTTCTTCCTCCTCTTTTCTCGTCTTACGTCAGCCATGAGTATTTTCAAAGGTAAAGTGCAGGTTAAATTGTATTATTTTTATTTTATATTTTTCTATTTATCTTTATATTAATATTTTTGGGTTGCGGAACAAATCATCTGAGTTTCCATATTTTTTTTTTTTTTATGGGGAGATTTCCTTTCATATGTGAGTGCTTTGATATACAAGCATGATTCCAGAACCAATTATGCTCATAATCCAAGGTTTAACTGTCTATATACAAATAATATGCATTAACGTCATTCTGTAGCCCTAGTTCCTACCTATTGTGCTCTGCACAAGTGCTATGAAACATCCTGCCTCGTATATTGAGTGGGTAATGTTCAGAGGCATTGACATGGCCTTAGCATGGCGTTAGCATGACTAATTTGTTTCAGTATGTAAGGCTGTACTTTTATATTTGGCAGGATGTTGACCAGGAAACAGGTGAGGACTTAAACCCCAACAGAAGAAGGAATGTTGGTGGTCAGGAGGAGACAGCCATGTGGAATCCAGACAGACCCACCAACCTCAACCTGGGTCACGCTCCTGAGGTCGAGGATGACACGCTAGAACGCAAGAGACTGACCAAAATCTCTGATCCTGAGAAGTGGGAAATCAAACAAGTATGCTTTTCTGCACAACTGTTTTTTGTGTCGCATGTCTGCAAAGCTCTCACCTCTGGTTCTGGAGGAGCACCTGCCCTGCACATTTTTGGTCATTCTCAGCTCCTAGCACGCCTGATTTAACTAATCAACTAACAGCTTTTTTTAATTAGAGTGTGTGTACTAGAGCAGGGGGAAAAAGCAATGAATGGCAATGGTCCTCCAGGAATAAGGTTGAGAACTCCTGGCATAGGGGACACACAAATATCACTATTCATCATCTCTTGCCTTCACACTTCTCTTGTAGCTACAATTCCTCTGTAACCATTCATGGAAATTTAACCAGTTTTTCACAGGACCTTAGAAAGCATTGATGTGTACTAGCTGTTTCATTACAAACATGATTTTCCCCTCTACAGCATTACACATGTTGCACTTTCAGTTGGCAGATGACATGTCTTTCTTAGAACACTCATCCCTATTTATGTAAAAGGATTTTGTCACTTCTAATTGTTTAGTTTTTAGAATTGGCCAACTGGACACCAACAAATTCCTCTTTTCAAAAGGGGAAAATTTTGCTGCCACATTAAAAGCCTATTGAATTATATGTTAATAATGTGTAGATAGTTATTCATTATTCCTTACTGTCCTCAGATGATTGCTGCGAATGTGCTGTCCAAAGAGGAATTCCCAGACTTTGATGAGGAGACGGGAATCCTGCCTAAAGTAGACGATGAAGAGGGTATACTAGAGTGACATTTTTTCCTTTAGGGCTCATTCATACACTTTATTCTTGTGTACTTCGTTTATGTACATGTTGTGTTCACTTTGTTTTACTTTCTCTGTTTGTTCATTGCTCAGATGAGGACCTGGAGATTGAACTGGTGGAAGAGGAGCCACCTTTCTTAAGAGGACACACCAAACAGAGCATGGATATGAGCCCTGTGAAAATAGTGAAGGTAATTAAACTTTTTAAATTGGAAGATGTAAGATGTCGCAGGTTGTTCCTGTGACTCATGCTCTGTTTTTGTTTTGTCTTTAGAACCCTGATGGCTCGCTGTCTCAGGCAGCCATGATGCAAAGCGCTCTGGCTAAAGAAAGGCGGGAAGTGAAGCAGGCTCAACGCGAGGCTGAGATGGACTCCATTCCTATGGGCCTAAACAAGCACTGGGTGGACCCTCTACCTGACGGTATGGTTGTATTATGTTGGAAACTGCTGTTTAAATTACTTCAGTTCTAGCTTTAGGCAGATGCTTGGAATATCGAATATATATATATAAATATACAGGCCTGCATTCTAGAGGCTTGGAAGATTGTCTCAGTGTTTCTAGACACCTATCCTGATCCCTGGTCAAGATAGTCCTCTGTAGTCATTGCATTTAAAATGCTCTTTGACAATTTTCAGTAGCCTTGTATGTGCAGTTTCTAAGATTACAAAAATAAATGTGATTCGCATTATGTAACAAGCACTGCTCCAACCAAGCATGAAAGGTGGTACTTTGTGCTTAAACAGTGGCTTTGATGCTCAGTTGGCATCATGTAAAAGAGTTGATTGAAGCTGATCTAGAGTTGTTGCTTTCTGGCCTGGCATCTTGCTTGTACCTATAATTTAAATGCAATCTCTCCCCGATCTCCCCTCACCTTTATTTACATACATACACACAGCTGATGGCAGGCAGATTGCTGCTAACATGCGGGGTATTGGCATGATGCCCAACGACATCCCGGAGTGGAAGAAGCACGCTTTTGGTGGCAACAAGGCCTCATATGGAAAGAAGACACAGCTGTCCATCATTGAGCAGCGAGAGAGTCTGCCCATCTACAAGCTTAAAGAGCAGCTCATTCAGGTTTGTGTTTTATAGCCACAATACAGTTAATTAGTACCTGATTCATAATTATGATGATGAAAGCATTAGTTTGGAATGTGCCGGGGTTTTGTTTGTATATATTTTTTAATCATAAGGATTTGAAGGATTTTAATGGCAAAATGGGAAATATCTTTGCTTTGCGTTAACGTATTGTTACAGGCCGTTCACGATAACCAGATCCTGATTGTAATTGGAGAGACGGGCTCAGGGAAGACCACACAAATCACCCAGTACCTAGCTGAGGCTGGATACACAGCACGTGGAAAGATTGGCTGCACACAGCCCAGAAGAGTGGCTGCCATGTCTGTGGCTAAAAGAGTGTCAGAAGAATATGGTTGTTGTTTGGGACAGGAAGTAAGTAAGCTATATTAGAGTTCAAGTCATTAATATTCAGCACATATGCCTGCCAAATCCATTTGTTGCCTTTAGTTATTTAAGCCTTGCTCTGTCTGAGATAGAGTCACAGTCATAGCATCATTCTTTGTGTTTACACAGGTGGGCTACACTATCCGTTTTGAGGACTGCACGAGTCCCGACACAGTCATCAAGTACATGACAGACGGTATGCTCCTGAGAGAGTGTCTTATTGATCCCGATCTAGGTCAGTACGCCATCATTATGCTGGACGAGGCTCACGAGAGGACCATCCACACCGATGTGCTCTTCGGCTTGCTCAAGAAGGTAAGAGCAAGTCTGTCGGAAAGGAAATGAGCGGGTTTTACTTTTGAGAGCACTCTGTAGAGTGTAACTGTCAACCTAATCAGTATGGCAAGATTAAAAGCATGTGGTGCACCTGTGTTTGTTTGTTTTTACATTAAAAGTTGGCTAATGATAATGGTAACGACTTAAATAATGGAAAGTTAGCAACTTTTGTAAGATGCCTGAATGTAAATTTAGACCTCATAGCCATCAAAGTGTTTTGGGTTCCTTTTTTGCAGACGGTACAGAAACGCACAGACATGAAGCTGATTGTTACATCTGCTACCCTGGATGCCGTGAAGTTCTCCCAGTATTTCTACGAGGCCCCCATTTTCACCATCCCAGGTCGTACGTATCCAGTAGAGGTGCTCTACACTAAAGAGCCTGAGACAGATTACTTAGACGCCAGTCTGATCACGGTCATGCAGATCCACCTCACTGAGCCACCAGGTAAGCTGTAATATTTAAAATTGACAGATGTAAACTCAGTATTATAATTGCATGACATGTTCAGACTCTTATTTTGAAATGGTTTAGAATAAAAGAAGCGCATCCAGCATGTCTAATTTGAGAGATCTTTTTCCATATGTCCAAACATCATCATGAAAGTATCTTTTATAATAGGTACACCTGGGTAGAGGTCCCAAGATCCAACCAATTTGACACTTTGTAGACTATTTTATAATCATATCAAGTGAACAGTTATCACATCAGTAACGTTTGTTTGAAATTCTAGGTGATATTCTGGTGTTCTTAACGGGTCAAGAGGAAATCGACACGGCTTGTGAGATCCTGTATGAGCGAATGAAATCACTAGGCCCTGACGTACCAGAGCTGATCATACTGCCTGTGTACTCGGCGCTGCCCAGTGAGATGCAGACCAGAATCTTTGACCCAGCTCCACCCGGCAGCAGAAAGGTAACAGCTTCTGTCGTGTAGTAGCTAAGTACTGTACCCTTACAATCTACAACAATTATTTACCTCTGATTCTTTATTTCACCTATTTGTGCAGGTGGTCATTGCAACAAACATTGCTGAGACTTCTCTGACCATTGATGGTATCTACTATGTGGTGGATCCAGGTTTTGTCAAGCAGAAGGTGTACAATTCAAAAACTGGCATAGACCAGCTTGTGGTGACCCCCATCTCTCAGGTACATACACGCATACATGTAGCTGAAGGCTAAAGTTTATGTGCTAGAGATCTGTAAAGGTTTAACTGTGTTTGTCTGGTGTTTTAGGCCCAGGCTAAGCAGCGAGCCGGACGAGCAGGAAGGACCGGACCTGGCAAGTGCTATAGACTGTACACAGAGCGTGCATACAGAGATGAGATGCTTACCACCAATGTGCCTGAAATCCAGAGAACTAACCTGGCCAGCACTGTGCTCTCGCTTAAGGTCCGTGTGTTTATATGACTCATACACTTTTTGATTTATTTTAGAATAAATGATGAACATTACTGTGCAGTTATTAATCAAAAAAATATATGGCGCTATTTTTTTCTAATCAGTTTTTGTCACTGTTTAGGCTATGGGCATCAATGACCTGTTATCATTTGACTTCATGGACGCTCCTCCTATGGAGACGCTGATCACAGCAATGGAACAGCTGTACACGTTAGGAGCTCTGGATGATGAGGGACTACTCACTCGTCTCGGGCGCAGGGTATGACTTATTAAAGAGTGTGTGTGTGTGTTCTGTTATGTTGCTTACAATTATCGAAATGGAACTTGCGTCCTCAGCAGTAGAATGATTGCTAACACAATTCCTCATTTCTGTTTGTTACAGATGGCCGAGTTTCCTCTGGAGCCCATGCTGTGTAAGATGCTCATCATGTCTGTCCACCTGGGCTGCAGTGAAGAGATGCTGACCATAGTGTCCATGCTGTCTGTGCAAAACGTCTTCTATAGGCCAAAGGTAGTGTTCATTAATCATGCCCATGGCCAGTGTGTAATGTTCCCATTTTCTTTTCTCATTCGACCACAAATATTTTTTTCTTTTTTATATAATTCATATTCATACAAAAATGTAAAAAATGGAATATTCTTCGTCTTTCGGCTGTTCCCTTTCAGGGGTTGCCACAACGTGCCGTCTACCTCCATCTAATCCTATCCTCTGCATCCTCCTCTCTCACCCCAACTAACTTTTTGTATTTCCGTAGTTTCCAACCTTTTTTGCAACACAGACCAGTTTTGTGTCAATTTTCCACAGACCTGCCATTGCGTGCTTGCAACAAAGCATAATAAATACAACATGCAGTAACAAAAGTTGGGACCCCTGAGCTTGTTTCCCTGCAACGAGATGTGTGATGGGAGACGATGACGTAGTGTTTTCCTTATTCCCAGTTTGCTCCATAATTTCAAAACTGGGTTGTCTGTCACTGCATATACTGTGTATATATAGTTTGTTGCAAATGGAAGCAGGATTTTCAGTGCTTTTGTGGTGATTCCATCTTGAATTTATTCCAGAAAGGCAGAGTTGAAGTGACATACTTTAAAGGTCACCTCAATTATACAGAGCAGGCTTGGAGCTTGTGAATCACCAGTTGCAATAAACCTATAATTTAGGTAGGACCCTTGGCAATTTCTTTTAAATGCATCTTTTTGTTAGCAGTCACAGTCTCATCTGCTGTCTAATCATTGGGTCTTTTCCCTTTTTCAAAGAGGTTCTCTGGAGAAGTAAATTTTCTTACTCAGTTTAGCTAGAGTTAGCTTGTAATGTTAGCTTTGTTATCAGGCATCAAAACCTGTGTGAAGTGTGTGAAGGAGATACAGCCAGAATCTAATGGGAGATGATCTGATAATTTTTCAAAATAAACCCCTCTGCAGATTTCTATAGTGAACAAAATGAAAATGTATATTTTTAATTCTTTGTGTGCCCCACTACCAAATCACTCACAGCCCGATATCAGTGCGCAGCCCTGGTTGCTGGTGACCACTGTTGTATTTTACCTTGTTCAGACAAAGCATGTAGAAAACTGTTGGAAATGCGTAGCATTAGTGTTTCTGTTTCTCAACCCTAACCTCCAGCGGTGATGAAGATAATCTAGATATCATCTTGTACGTGTGAGCGTCCATGCCAAAAACAAAGTGAAGTATGACTCAGTATTTGCAGTAAATACCTCTATCATACAACCATTTTCCCCTTTCTTTTTCTTTTGTCTCACGTTTCAGATTATATAAATACCAAAAATTTATTCCCCTATATTAAGAACTACAGCATTTGTGTTCTCCAAAATTGGTGATGGATTTCTTAACTTACAGCATCACTTGCCTTCTTTTTCATAGACCACTATGTATCGTTTAGCTTTAGTCAGTCTTGCTATGTTTCCTTTGCTAGCCTTATTAACTCTCATTCTCCTTGTTTGTTGTATATTGTTACAAAATAAATGTTTGTTTAGCTGACTAGCAGGCCTGTAGTGGCTAAGTCTCTCTCACGGTTGAGTCGTATCCACTTGCCATAGCATGCACTGCAATGTCTACATTTCCCCACCGTCGAGACAATCAGACATGACTCACTGCTAGTTTAATTAAGTGCATTTTCTGTGTCACACTGTATACTGCTGAGCTTACTGATTTTTCCATATCTCTGGGAATGGAGTTGTTTTCCTCCATACAATACACTCTTGTTACCTTTGCTTTGGAAAGGTTTGGCTAAGGAGCAATGCACAGTGCTTCTTTACATATCTTCATCAAACTAGTGATGCTTATTGTTTTTCTTCCTAACACAGCCATTGAAATTCTACCCATTATCCCTTTGTGTCTTTCTGTTGCTCTGGGTATTTTTCTACTGGCTTCAGGATATGACCTTATTTGGCCCAAAGAGCGTACCATGATCGTCTCGATCACTGCTGTTTTGGAGGTTGTGAATCTTTTATGTATGTTGCTGTGATTCTTCGAAACCCTCGGGACTCCTTGTCATTTGGAGCTACTCAGTGAGAACACTTAAGGAAGGTCCAGGGAAAGATGGCTGTTTGCCAGTGGTATTTATTGCAAATTCTTGCATATTGTCATATCGACTCGTCGCCTTGCTGTAAAGCTTCAGTATGCACACGGTCATAAAGGTATCCAGGAGATTCCCACCACCCAGATTATCAGACGTTCACAGCTATTAGATATGGTCAGAATCATAATCAGATACAGAAACACCATGAGCAGGAACAACAGTATTGTGTTTCTAAATCAATACAAAGTAATGTTCTTAATCATCTCTATGCTGCATTTCAGGACAAACAGGCTCTAGCTGACCAGAAGAAGGCTAAATTCCACCAGCCTGAGGGAGACCACCTCACTTTACTGGCTGTGTACAACTCTTGGAAGAACAACAAGTTCTCCAATCCCTGGTGCTACGAGAACTTTATCCAGGCTCGTTCATTACGCCGTGCACAGGATATCCGCAAGCAGATGTTGGGCATCATGGACCGGTAAGGAATTTCATAAAAGTTACTTTTATGGCTTGTACAAAATAGAAATTGCATTTATAGTACTAATCAAATTTTTGGACACACCAGTCAAACGTTTAGACACAAGTTTGGGTTTATTTTCTACATTCTAGAATAATACTATATTTTTCCAAAACTATGAAATAATAACACGCATGGCATTAGGTAATTAAGTAACAACAACAACAACAGTTGCTTGTTTTAAGACACAAAGTCTAGCTGTTTTTGGAATAGTCCTTTTCAAGAACAGTATTGTCAAGTGCGTTGGCAAAATCCATCAAATATCATGAAGAAATCACAAACACCATCTCTCTTGAGGACTATTTCAGGAAGCAAGAACAAAACGTACCTCTGCTGCTGAGGAGAAGTTCGTTTAGAGTTCCCAGCCTCAATATTCACCAATTAACAGCACCTTAGATTAGAGCCGTTATAAAGGCTTAACATGAGCGTTCATAATGGCTTCAGAGCCTTCATGAAGTAGTAGACACATCTCAGTAACAACCGTTCAAAGGAGATTATTGCATATTTTTGGATGCCTTCAGTATTGTTTTACAATGTAGAAAGAAATTAAAATGATGAAAGACAATAGGATTAGGAGGTTTGTCCAAATTTTGACTACTTTAGTAGTTTACTCTGTGGGAGCTGTACATGCAGTAAAGTGAATGTTTTGAGATCCCTGTCATTCTTTCAGACACAAGTTGGATGTGGTATCATGCGGCAAGGCCACAGTACGTGTGCAGAAGGCAATCTGCAGCGGTTTCTTCCGTAACGCTGCTAAGAAAGACCCTCAGGAAGGCTATAGGACACTCATAGACCAGCAGGTGGTTTACATTCACCCCTCGAGTGCTCTCTTCAACAGACAACCTGAGTGGTACGTCTGCATCAACAGTGGCAATTCATCAGCCTGTAATGTTATGGTTTTTGTTCCTCTCTATCCCTCTGTCCTCTGTGTAACATGCGTTTTCATCTTCCTTCAGGGTGGTATATCATGAGCTGGTGTTGACCACCAAAGAGTACATGCGAGAGGTGACCACAATCGACCCACGTTGGCTGGTAGAGTTCGCGCCGGCCTTCTTCAAAGTATCCGACCCGACTCGACTCAGCAAGCAGAAGAAACAGCAGCGCCTCGAGCCTCTCTACAACCGTTACGAGGAGCCCAACGCCTGGAGAATTTCCAGAGCCTTCCGCAGACGCTAGAATGCTGTTACAATATACTTGTGGTCTCGCAATGCCCTCTAATGCACCTCTTTCCAATGACGCATCAAAAACATTGTGGACAGATCTTGAAAGCTTTTTTTATATATATATATATATATATATATATATATATATATATATATATATATATAATGTATGTATATATTTAAAAATATATAAAGTTCATTTGTTAGTACCTAATATTTGGCATTTGGAATATGCACCTTCTTACATCTCTATGGGACCTTTTATCACTTTAAATACAAAATCTAGTTTTCAAATAAGTAAATGTTGTTTTAATAATGCATTTTGTTGCATTATGTATTTTTTTAATGTAACATCTTTTTTTCTGAATACTTGACATGACCTGGTATTGTAAAATAATGTACAGAAAGTGTATTGTGTTCTGCAGCTCATATGCCATTTGAAATGCAACTAATTTGAGGTTGTTGTTTTTTTTACATCACCCTTGTTTAGCAGTTAAGGTTATTTATTAGCTGTTAGAGACCGTGACAGTGACTCAATGTTGAATTTTGGTCCCAACTAAATTTCTGTCGTAATTGTGTTTAACAAGCTTTTTGTGAATCATCCATTGTATATTATGATTTTGGAGCCTTTGTGCTGTGTAATAAACTTCAAACAGGAAGACAAGATCAGTATCATTTCTTCTTTTTTTCCCCAAGAAATCCATTGCATCATGAAACGCTTCCTCATAACCAGAAGTCTAAAAATTCAGAACATATAATCTGAAAATAAATATCACTTAACTGATCATATCATGATCTTAACAATATATAAAATATTGAAAATAAAAACACTGGAGTATGGTTGATAAACATAACTGTAGTATTTATTTATAGTTTTATTCAGGTTATTTGGATTATACTGTTACTGCTTAGAGAAATGCCCTCCAGGACTCCTGGTCCAGCACATCATTCAAGTCACAAGTCAAAGGTCACCTGGCTCTTTGCTGAATGAGTAGTCATGTGACAAGAATATTTACATCCTGGAAGGCAATTCTGGGTTTAGTTGTCTATATCAAACAAGACTTCAAGAACACTGGGAAATATTTACGTGAAAGTGACGTATTTAGTGAAGACTTTATGCTGCTCACATTTGTGCGAGCTGATATATTAGAGGATTTGCAATATGGCTTGTTTACATATGTTTGTTCATAAAAGAGCCCTTTGCGACTAATTGATCACTGGTTTCTTCCAGCAGGTTGCATAACTAAATCATACATAATTTCCTCACCGTTGTATCCTGAACACCCATATCATAACGCTAATGTTCAATACCGAAGTGGCAAAACAGTCTTGTTTCAGGGTATGGTAGGAATAATAACTGGGTCTTTTTCTTAAGCACTTTGCTGAACCACAGGCACGTGTTTGTATCGAAGAGGCCACAGAGCTGAGAGGATGTCCCTAATGATATTAATTTAAACAAACCAAGGAAGAAAAAAAAAAACACCATAGCCTTATATATACAAGTGGATGGGGTTGACATGTGCAATAGGTGCATGGGGGAATATCAGGGCTGTAGATGGCATTAGTACATGTAGCCTTTGGAGTAGGCCTGAGGGCCCAAGTTGGTGGCAGCAGGTTCGGAGGGGTAAGACACTCCTTCGTCCAAGTGAGACAGTGGCACCGTGTCTTCCTCATTGACATAGCGCTCAAACTCAGCCTTCACGCTAGGCCGCTGATTGTCAGGGAATGCCAAGGAGATCAGCGCCTCCGGTTCACACACAAACTTGTAAACGTAGCGCTCGCCGGCCACCTGAACACAAGAACAATGTTGTAGTCAGTTATATGATGATTTATAAATATATATAGAAAGATAGTAGATAGCAGAAAAATTGTGACTTTGAGTCCTACTGATACCTTTTGCATAATTCCTTTCTCATAGTAGTAGCGCAGGGAGCGACTCAGTTTGTCATAATTCATGGCTGGACGGTTTTTTTGCATCCCCCAGAGCCTGGCGACCTAAAATAAAGAGAAACACACATGAATGCTTTTAAATGAGCTGCTACTGGGAGAACCTATTCACAACTTGTACCTTTTCAGTTGCTACAAACTTATAAGCGTGCTGTTTTTTTCCCCCTTTTTTTCGAAGCATGATTGAAAATACAGAATGCTACAGCTGGAGGCAGAGCTTCGCTTAAAAAGACCTGCAGTTGTGAAAAACGCTTTTATTTATTATTCGAGACTTTAAAGTGTCCATGTAGGCTGAAAACATTTCTTTAATCAAGCCTTTTGTTAATATTGTATTCTGGTAAAGGAGCAGATCTAGTGGATTTATCAGCATGGCGTGTTTTAGTGAATAGAAATATTTGGATGCTGTCATTCCCACAACTCCCACACGTTCACTCAGGTGTGTTGATGGCCACCTTACATCCCCGGGCACCCTTATATCGGTGTTCCTTTTTTGATGGCTAGTCCCTGCATGCACTTTACCTAGAACTTACAAAGGGTGTTCAAGTCAAACTGAGACTTGTGATGAAATTTCTCACCGATCCTTGAAAATCGACTAATAACTTGTCATCTATCTGTGGGAACTGTAGGGACAATGATTCATGCCACCGCTTGCACTTTACAGGAACTGGACTGGAAGTTACTGTCACATCCCCCTTACAGTTCTATGCATGCTGCAAGCCAATTTCACATGTTTGGGCCATTAGCCGAGTGCCTGGGAGGCCAGCATTTCAGATGTGAGGTACAGCTCTGGCGTACGTACTGAGAAAACGTTCTAATCTGAAAGTATCCAAGCACTAGTGAAACGCTGGGATAAGTGCCTTACTGTAGCAGGGGATCGTATGGAGAATATAACGGTCATTATTTATTCCTTGTACAGTGACTTTATTCATCCCTCCCCCCCTTCACTCACAAACCTCAGTGAGATGGCCCATTGATGGTCACACTTAGAAACCATAAAGATGGCTTATGACGGCAATTCCTATTAACAGTTATGAACTTAAGTCTCCATCATTGAGCAGTTGGTAACTTATACAGATTTCATATTAAAATTACCACTCAGAAATATCTCTGATGACTATTTTTATAACTTGCTTGTACAGAAAAATCTGCAGTGTTTTTGCGTTTACATACAATATATACTTAAATCAACCCTCTGGGTGTTCATTCAAAACACTGGAGATTTTGCTGTGCATGAGCTCATACATTCCTGGTTACACAGTGGCATATTTGAATCAACTTCACCGCACACCAGTAGTGAGAAGACAGGCTTCTACAGAGCAATGTCTCTCACCATCACCTTTTCAGATGAGTTTCCGTCTACTACAGGAACTACAACTACCCTACCCTTACATCAATACCAATGTTAACTATTCACTATTATGTCACCATTCACTATTTACTTATTCTGCAATTTTAGGAATGTTTCCTGCTTACATGGCCCAAAAGAACAACTAATGACATTTTCCTTTAAATGCATTTCTATAATGTTTAAACATTACATTATTACATGTATATGCAAATCTAATAGCACCAGCAACAATACCTGCTGTGATGATATTTCGTCACTAGAGGGTGTTACTCACTGTGTCCTGCTTTAAACTCTATTTTTAAAATAAGTTTGGACATTCCAGTGTGGTTCCTTTTTCTGTCACTAAACTGACTCTGTATATACGAGACTGTAAAAGAAGCCTCACTTTCTCTGTACATACAGACAGGCAAATGCAAAACTGGAGCAGACCTAAGGATCTGTCAATTGTCTCTTCATACATTAGTAAAACATACTTCTTAACTGCTCAACAAATGCTACTTGAGACTTATGAAGCTGTCCCGAAGGTGCTGGTTTTGTCTGATCTCTCGGAGCGCTCCCAGGTCTAATTGGCATAGTAATACCCCAACACTAATGAATGATTAATGCAGTACAGTAGAACTGGCCTGATGGAGGCATCTCCGCGTGACCGTCTGCTGACTCATGCTATTTAGCCGTCTACTGATCACAGACAATGGGAGGTTAACATTCATGCTCCAACCACAACAGCTTGCTTTGACTCGGCCAAAGTGGAGGTCTGTAATATTTAGTAATGGAGCCACACTCCATTTTGTTTCCCTCTGTCATTAACTGAAGTAAATAATGCATGGCTGCTAATGGAGGCAGGCTTTGTGTGGGTGGGTGGGTAAAGCCCTGGGGAACAGCTTGCTGATCACAGGAAAAATCTTTTCATCTTTAGATGAAGAGTTGAAAGAAATTTACTTACGAATACGATGTCTATAAAATATCCATGAATTTTCAGTGATCGGTCAAAACAAAGAAGAAAAAATCAAGTAGTATTTTAAAAGCAGTAATATATGAATATATGATTTTTTTTAAACCAAAACAACTGAGTGTTTAATCCTGAGGATGTTTTTGTGCCTCCTTATATATTTGTATGCCTCAAGTCCAGGAGTCTTGTTTTTTTATGAGTATCTTTGCTAAGTAATATCATTCAATCATTTCTTCATTCTAGCGTGACTCAAAGTGGATCCAGATCCAATCAAACAAACACTGGGTGTGAGGACTGAATGTGATATCAAGCACAAAAATTCAAACACATTTCGGAGTAGTAACTCCAATTATTAAAATGTTTTTGGATGGACAGAGCAAACCAGAGCAAAGCTATGAGGATATCGTGGACACCACTAATTCACTGTGCCACTTTGTTGTCTGATGAGTCCGATTGCTTACATCAAACAAAGGTACAGGTGATCCAATAAGACCGTACCTCTTCTGGCTCGATGAGTTTGAACTCCATGCCACGACCAGTCCAGGCAATAAAGTGTGCATTGCCAGGATCATCCAAGAGAGCTACCAGAAACTGCCAGAGCTGCAGAGAGCCACGCCGCTGATAGGGGGCGCCATCACGGAACACACTGCTGCCCTCCTGTTTCACCTCACCTACAGACAGAGAGATATAACACATTAACCCAGTGGAAGATTTTATTATGATTAATTTTTTTTACCCCTGATCTTATTCTAGGAGAGAATATTCATAATTAATATCCATCTTGAATGAAAACTTATTTTCAGTCTTTATTTTAATATACTGCTTCCCTAAACTACCATTGTTTAAAACAGAGTACTTTTTAATATGATATACCTCAACACCATACATAACATCTTCAGCCTTCAAAGTAACAACTGAATCATTAGATCCTTTTTAAAAAAATGTTCTGTATGAATAGATTTTGTAATATATTATCTAGACAATAAACAGAAAATAATGTTGTTAATGCTAAAGGCAATGTAGCCAGTTTTGTTAATAAAAGCCTATCTCATTTATATTTAAAGCATTTTGGACGTGTAGAAAACGCTCCAGACATCATTAGGGAAAGGCAATACTGAAAGATTTGTTCCCATGGTGTATTCACTTCAGCCCGGTATTAATAACCCTGTGTTTAAGGAAATCAGACCGTGAGAACTTTGCGGGTTAAATGACAACTTGATGGTGCTTCTACCAGTTTAGCTAGTGAAATGATCTAAAGCTATGCAAGACCCATCAATCACCCAGACCATGGGAACTGACAGCTCTGTTTCCTTCAGTGCGTCACAAGAGCCTAGGACATCATCATGCGTGTGAAACTATAGTGCGTGACCCAGCTCAAGATAACACAAACTGCTCATTATGTGGCATGGTGCTGGATGCTTTTGAACAGTAGAGGATGTTTCAGAGAAAGAGCTAAAATGACTCTTGTCAGTGATTTTGCTTCCTTCCCCGTAGTGTTAGACTGCATCGTCTTCTACTGTGAAGCGAATCTCAGTGAGAGTGTGAATGTTGGAAGAAATGGAGAAGTTTAAAATTAATGTGAAGTCCATGCTTAAAATACCTTCAAATTTCTCTGGAACAACACGGGCGTCACTTTCAAACAAGTAGCCTAAAAACAGGACAAAGAGGAGTGTAGGGTCACTGGTTTGAGTAATGTTATTGTATCAGTTCAGGGTTAAGTCAAGCTAAACAGGACATGATAAAACAATGGCAGTCATTAAAAGAAATCATTTCTGTCTGCCTTCTAAATACATGAAAGATAATGACATAATTGTATAGTATCATAGTCATTCAAGTACTACTGGGCATTTTCAGGCAACTCAAAAGAACAAGTAATTACATTCTCATTAACTTTTAATGTACTATGCGTTCAGTAAGGAAGTGACTAAATGTCTATAATTAATGCCACATTAAGAAGTTGCTTGCGACTGAAATGACTCAAAATGGTGCGACAAATAGTTCTAGGTGAGCAAAGAAGTGGGTTATTTGTCTTTGCAACAGGAAAAATACTGGCCCTGTCCAGTAGTAATATTTACCCTGGACTTCATCAAGCAGCAGTGAGACGAACGCTTGTGCCAGTGGAAACACCGACCTGCTGACTTGGTTAGCCAATGACCGCACTGGCCGATCCTAGCCAACTATGACTGATGTGTGTGAGATACACGCCTCCTAAACCTGAAATTCTGTCTATGCCTAAAGTCACGAAAGGAACTAAATTTTACCAAATAATAAATGGAATTTTACCCTCATTGTTGTGCTGGGGATTGGGGTAGCCTTCGTTGTGGTGGTACATGGAGGTGCAACCAGGCACATCTGCAAGGCAACACAAAGGGATATGGCTTTGAATGACAATGTTCGGCCTCATATTACTTGCTCGAAATAAAATCCGACCCTTCTCATTCTGATGGAATGAGGTTCGTGAATCTGCTGATGTGATAACATTTATCTCTGAATGAATCAAGGACGAAAGCTAGATTCATCATATCACCTGTCAGCCAAGATCTTTTTACAGCCATGACCAAATGAAGCACAAGGACATGATATATTATTGTCGGTATTGTTGTTATTATGGCAATTCATTTCCTCCCAAGCTTAAAGTCTATTAAACTACTAAACAATCAAAACAAACTCTGTCTCTGTCTCAGCATGAGTAAATAAGTACTGGGGAGGGTGTAAGGTGGAGCAGCCTTGGGTCTATATAGTTACTCATTCCTAGGGAATGCAGTGGCACAGGCCAAGATAAGATGTCACAAGGGAAAACAGAGTTCTTGCTTCAGAGGTTAAAGATCTATGTCATTTATGAAGCTACTGTATATGCATACTATGTGGGAATACATGTCATGTAAGAGTAGTGATCATATAAAGGAGAGATTTCTGATTTGTTCAAGCAAAAACTAAAACTCTTCTTGGGCATTCATGTAGTGCAGCCACCACAGCTGAACTGGAATGGTGCTTATACTGATAAACTGTGGTGCATCATCCAAGATAGCACACAGACCAATTACTTTGTTCTCATGCCTCATGCTTTCCAAATGGGCAAGATTCTTTACAGTAGCTGAAGTTCAAATCACGGCTCATTAAAATCATTATAAACATGGAAATACTGGCCCTGAGAATTCATGTGTTCCTTAGTTATGACATGTTACAGTTATGACGATTAATTTGTTTGTGTAAAGGCCCCCTGTAGTGTGCTGCAGAAGAACAAAGAAGCAAAAACACTGCTGGTTGTTATCTGTTCCCATTGACTTGTATGTCTATTCAGTTTCAGTGACACAGCAAGGAGACAGCACTGGCTTGCACAATGCAGTAAACGCTAAAGCTGAATGTGGATGGTCTACTTTTTCCTGCATCTACCTCACTCTGCCCTGCCCCCTGGCTTCATACTCATGCCCCCTTCCCACCACCACTGCAGCTCACATTACCACCGCTACGCTTGTTTTTCCATTATGAGTTCATCTGCCTGCAGAAAAAGGAAGCTGCTGCTGCAACCCAACACCCTAAAGCACTCCAAAGGGGATTCTAGTCTTTCCAGTGCCCTCCATTTTCTCAATGAAATTCCTATGCCTTGCTGCCTTTCACAAAGTTTAGTAGAGGAGTGGTGGTGAAAAGACAGAGAACAGAATAATTGGACAAATACAATTGAGAGCTTTACAAAATGTCATGGATGTGTAAAAGAGGAATTTCAACAGTAATAATCATTTTAAAAAGAAGAAAATGTTTTTTCTTTACTAACAGAAGTTACCTCAAGCATCTTTTCTCTTAGAGAAGGAGATGAGATATACTATCATTTTAATGGATCTCAGCATTGTATGGTTAATGCATGAGTAATGCATAGTTAAGGCTTCCTGGTCTTTTGTCAGTTATATCCAGGCCTCCATGCTGCACCACATGATACACTCACCAGGCTCATAGGTGTAGTCAGTGGGTTCCTGCTTGACCATCATATGGGCTGGAGGGAACCTCTGAGGGGCCACTGTGCCCATATGGGCTGCTCGCTCATACAGCGGGTCCAGGAATTCCTGCTTGAAGCTTTGCTGGAGGTAGGGCATGCAGGGGTCTGAGTGCTGTCGGTGGTACCCGCTGCTACCCCCAGTGCCTCCACCTCCTGCAGGTGTAGAGGGCATACGCTGCAGAGCTTGACCTGGAGGGCCAAACGGGGCACACATCTCTCCTGAGCCTGTTGGGAACCTGGAGCTAGAAAGAGTGAACCAAGGCACATCTTAAGCCATATATGGAGCAACTGGATTTTCACTACTGGTTTCTCAAGGTAGAATATAATTTCTATAAGAGGTCCATAAGAATTATACTGACTAGTATTTTACACGTTTTTCCTTTGTCCCTTTATTCTAGTGGTCGCCACATTGGTTAATTTGATACACTAGATCTGGTACAAGTTTAACTTTGGATGTTCTTCTCGTTGCAATCCACCCAATATCCCAGGCCTTGGGAGCACCACTGAATCTCACTAGCTGGATATACATTTAAGCAGTTACATTTAACGACCTTGCTCAAGGAACCAACAATGGTGACCTGGCAGTGACAGGACTCGAACCGCTACCCCTAGAGTCATCACTGCCCCAGTTTTGAATTATTTCTTTATTCATATATACTTATCAATTTATTTGAAGTAGGTCAAGTTTTACAACTACAAGCCATTTCCTTGGAATGCTAACATTAAGAATATTAATAGTGACTGTAGCAAAATGGGTATGATACTATAAAGGTATGATGTTTCATTGATTCTATTTTTACAAGGCATAAAAAAGCCGACCCAAATTCCTGGGGGCATTACCTGGGATTCATGGGGTAAGTCTGGCCATGATTGGGGTGTGACTGAGTGGCAGAGGGCGAGTTCATGTATCCTGTTTCAGGTCGGGTGCCAACCAGTGGTTTTGGGGAGTAATGCTGCATGGGGGACATGGGAGTCCCAGGGCAGGGGTTTTTGGGTCCCGCTCCTGATGCTGCTGCTCTCTTCTGTTCATAGGCACTGTTAAGACAGGCAGCATCACAACCCATTTAAACATGGATACAATACAACACAAAACTCCAGTTATCTCACATTAACTCAGTCTACCTGGCATAAAGGCACTGCTCTCCACCGGGATAGCTGAAGCTCTGCTTGTGACTGCAGGACTGGCTGGGGTCTGAACCTGGGCTCTGGGGCTCCTTTTTAATCTTCACCGGCGGGCTGTGGAATGCCACTGCTGCAACACAGACGAACAGGTTCATTAATATAGCCACATTCCAACTGAGCCCTCTTAAGCTTAAGGAGCAGCCCTAGGACAAATACTTTTGTCTGCACTGGAAATACCAGACTAGTTCAATGAGTCCCCAGACCAAAACAGGACCGTAGATATGTGACACACATACATGCGTTCCAACTTCTGTTAAGGAGATGGTTAGATCCTCATTCCTAACTCACAGCAAACACAAAGACACGTAAAAAAAATTAAAAAAAACACCTCAGACACTCCTAGCGTTGAGTGATGCATTCATCTTCACTCTTCTACATCAGACACAACACAGCTATTAACATTTCATAAATATTCACTGTCCTAAAAAAACCTCTAGTGATGGACGGAGTGCATGTGCCAGCCTTCTGTTGATGGTTATATCACTGAAACTGAGGTGTGTCATTAACTATTCTCAGTGTTAATATATACAATGCATGCTCAAACTCAAAACAAACATTTCACTTCCAACACCTGGTCATATAAAAGTTCATTATGCTCTTTAAACATCTTTTTATATATATATATATTAGTATTCCTTAATTTGCCTAATTATTCAAATAACTCCATAACACAATTTGTCATAATTCACTCTGTGAAAAATTGGTGCCCATTCAATATCAAAACATGCCCTATGAAATACGCCATGACGTTTTAGATACAGAAACGACACACCTTCCAACTCCAATTCACAAGTACTGCTTACAAATGATCATATCTTTAAGTCAACAGATTGGATCGAAGGAAGGAAAACAACAATGGCATTTTATAATAGTTCCTCTTTGAGCTTGTCAGAGCATGTCGCTGATGACAAAACACTAATATTAATAATAGACCATGCTTGAGTGAGTGCACTTTTCATGGCCAGACCCAACAGATATCCATTAGAGGTGGATTTCCTTTAAGAGTAACCTGTTCCCCTTGTGTTAAATCAAGACGCGTCAAAGGAATAGCCAATGAGCAGGCTCTGCTGTGTGTGTGGGGCCTGGGTCTGCGCAGCAGCGCTGCACTGCTGTTTATTATTGGAGGGGAGCAGCCACAGCTCTCAGACTGTGCGGTACAGGATGTTTTTCTGGGCCGCTCAGGGTAAACAGCAGCAGCTGCGCTCCTCCAGCTGAGCCCCAGCCTATGTTTATAGCTGTTTATGTGTTGATTGTCGTGGGTGCAGACCTGACTGAACAGGCACGGTTGAAACCCAAGCTCAGGTAATTACACAATACCTCTTAAGGACGAAAGATGAAGAGAGAGAAGAGCCTACTCTTACTACTGTACTACTGCAACTAAATTAACAGCCCTCCCACATGCATCAGACAGACAGACAGACAGACAGAGAGAGAGAGAGAGAGAGAGAGAGAGAGATGGCATTTTCCCATGCTGGCCCTGGGTGACATGGAAATGTTGGCTTAGGATAGAGCTCAGAATGGATTACAGAGTATTTAAGGTGGCTTTTCAGACTGGGAGACAATGGGATACGCCTTTTAATACACTTAGCACATAAAAATGTGCCATAAAGTTATATATAAATTTTTATATAGCTAACATACCAAGAGACATATTTTGACAGAAATAAACTTATAACTATGCAGAAAAGGTTGTTCAGGATTTCAAAAATAGTTGCCCCACCTAGGCATTCTGTACCCCTTCTTGACAAAATAACAAGTACCACATTTATATATGAAATCAGTAACAAGTTATAAAAATGTTGTACATCAACTTACACTTGTGCTGTCTGACCAAAAAATATACACTGTTTGGATTTAAATAAGCAAATATTTAAGAGCATTCGAATGGATAATTACTGCTGTGATTAATAAGTTTGATCTGGAAACAATAATTTTAACAACCATCTTAAACAACCATGTAGGCAAAAAAAAACATATGGACGAAGAAAAGATGATGCTGTGAAAAAAAAAAACATGAATGACTGATCATGTAAACACTTAAAGTTGCATCATAAAAAAATCCAACACTAGAAATCACAGCTATGAGTAATAGTGAACGTAACAGCATTTACACACACACAAACACACACACACACACACACACACACACACACAATGTGATGAGAACTCACAGGATTAGAATTAAGCGTGCCCATACAAAAAATAAATAAATAAATAAATAAAAACTTGTTAGAGAAACTAATCAGAAGGAAAAAAATGCTTGAAATGGCTAGGGAGCATAAAGATTGGGTTTTGAAACAATGGGAAAAGGTCATGTGGTGTGAAGAGTTCAGCGTCATGGGCACATGAGGGTACAAAGTTTAGCACATGAAACGATGCAGCCATCATACATACAGTAGTGGCCACTGTGTTCTGGAGTTGGAGGTCAGGTCTAGGTTCAGCAATGTTATGTCACAATAAAATGAAGTCAGCTGACTACCTGAATGACCAGGTTATCATATCAATGGACATTTTCTTCCCTGATAAGCAGGGGCATATTCCAGAACAAAGATGCTAAGATTCATTGGCCTTAAATTATGCGTCCTAATCCTACTGGAAGTCCTTGGGATATGCTGGAGAAGAGTGGTTTGACTCTCCTGTCTTCAACAGGCAGGCAGATTTCAGGCAAAGATTAATGTTGTAAGTAACATTGTCGAAATAATGCCATGGTGAATGCACACTGTAATCAAAGCTAAAAATTGGTGTGATTTTTCCCCCCAGGCAGTGTACTACATTTTGTACCTGTAAAATGTCGAACCATGGCCCATTAATCTAAACAAGTGTCATAGTTGGAAGGAATCCTTGAGAAAATGTAACATTATCAAGACATTTCCTGCTGCCATTAAACCTGCACTGAGTTTATATACCAGTGACAGGAGAGTAAACAGAGATGTGACACTAAAGGTACTTTGTGTTATACTTTTCCTCTCCTCTTTTTGCGGTAATTTGACGAAAGCAGCCAGTCTCTGGTTTCTTTCTTTTTTCGATTCATTTAGAAGTTACATCACATTTCCCCAAACCCGCTCATATTTCACAGATTTTGTTTCTGGTAAGAGAGGAAGAAGGGTCATGAACCTGAGTGTGGATTGTGACATCTGTGTGAAATGTTTAGATATTCTCGATTGTATGAAGTACACAGTACATACATAGAATGTGTTGCAGATTCTGAGGTTAAGCACGAGACTGATCTACCCACCAATCTTGACAAATACAGAAACCAGTATCGAAATCAAGAACGTGGACATCTTACTTTACATACTACATATGATATTCTTACATCCTGAATTCGAATTTATTTAAATGGACACGTGATTGTGTCAAACACCAATTTCTGCTTTTACTCAGGCTGGATCTTCCAATCAAAGGCTCGAACTCATCGGGCTGACATGACAATTCTGTCGTTACTTTGCATCGACACCTCTCTTCAAGAACCACGCATACGTGTGAAAAACCAGTAGCATTGTGCGTAAATGACGAGAATGTCTCTCTATTCAGAAGGGCTCTAAAGAGGACCTGGACCTTACATATGTAAATAGCATGCTTCAGAGGAGAGGAACAGGGAGGTGAAGGGGGATGGTCATGGTTGAGTACTTTAGGAAGTGTGGATCATTATGGAAAGCCATTCAGACAACTCCCACCACAAACAAATTTCAGGACCCTGATACCCCCACTCCCAGCTCAGACAAAAAGACAGCCACCAGCTGTGACAGATGGAGGCATCGTTGGCTCCTCAAAAAAAGCCTCTCCAGCCACTGTAGCTCAGACACATGGACCTGTCCCAACATGAAACCTTACGATAGAGCATCCAAAAAATCATACCATGTTTAGCTTATTTTTAGTCCTCATACCGCCATGTATGGAAACATTCGAACATCATGCTCTTGTTTAGCATTCGGCTCGATAGAAAGCTAAACTCCAAAACGGTTCACGCTAAAACTGTCCTACGCCAACCATATTTTTTCCCCTCTGTGGTCAACCTCAACACCAGTGAAGATCTGGACAGTTTTAAAACATTGTATATTCATGTCAGGATTACTTCCTGCACGTTTTCAGTTCATGACAGCTGCAGACGAGGCCAGCTCCTAAATATCTCAACAGGTACAGTGATTCACCGATTATGGTACGTTTATATCACAGGGACTATAAACACACAGCAGTGCACCGGAGCACAGGCCAGAACATGTGACAGCTGCAGGCTGTAATTTGTTACAGTGAAAGAGTCTGGAAAAAGAAAAAAAAAGCCAAAGAATATAAGTAAACATTGTGCGTGATAAGATATAATTCAGTCCAGCATTTGTAATGGACTTTGTATTTGAACCAATATTCTAGGAGTAAATATTCATTTCCCCATGTTGGTGTATTTGATTGGTTCTTATGTTACAGCATATATATATATATATATATATATATATATATATATATATATATATATATATATATATATATATATATATATTAGGCAGAAGTGACAGGATGACTGGTTAATATATCTACCTTGCACCCCACTGGGACACTCCAGTCAACAGTGATGAATGAATGTATCTGACCAAAGCTACCAAATGTGAAAGAAGGGCTTCAAAAGATAAAATGGACGTATTGATTTTTGGTATTCCCCTTAACACAGCGACGCATCGCTATGAAATCATTACCCGTCAAAGCTTATACACCAGACTGTGCACATAATGATGATGTGAGAGTGTAAAGAGTGACAATCACAGCTGTCACAACTCGTCTAGGAGAAACACTTTCAATGGAAGAACGCCAGCTTGACAAGATGAGGGCTTAGTTATGAATAGAAGTTTTTCATCATGTAGTTCCCTAGATTTGAGCTTGAGAAATACTTCAAATATGAGTCAAGCGCTGGCAAAAAATGATATTTTAAGGTTGGGATCTGGAGACCTTGTTTGATTTTACTTAGGGTTTTTTTTTTTTTTGTGTGTGTATTCATGGTCTGTTTTTGTATGTAACTCAATCTTCAACAACATAATTAGTGGAAAAGTCGAGTAAAAAGAGAGGGACAAAGAAAATGAGTGGGCTTCAGAGCTTTTAGGGAAACAAGTCTGCCAATTCCACAGAGTACAGGAACATGTGCTGGACATGTGGTGCTCAGGTCAACAAGCGGAAAGAGAGCTCATCTCTCAGTCAGAGAGCGCGCAATATCTGGCTCACCTTTAAACCGTGCAACCCCCCTCAGCACACATGCACACAAGGTTTGGATATCACTTTTGACTGGTCTGCCGATACTGAGCTTCTCACTGTGAAGACCACCATTGTATATACAGTACCATGTGCAATATGTATAAGATAAGATTTCAGGAAAGAAAGCTGGTGGCGTTTGCACAATTCAACATCGAGACACTCTTCGTCCACTAAGCTCACTTTTCTATAATTGTAAGCGTTAATAGATTAAAATATCGCAAACAAAAATGCATGAAAGTAAACTGATGCAACGTCTCAGTAATTATGCAGGCATGGGTATAAGAGTCACCCTGTGCATGTGACGAGAGTGATGCATGTTGCCAAACTCAACAGTTTCACTTCCCTTTACAGAGGATGAAGGAGCCAGATGGATTTGGTTTATTGGAATACAGAAATGTTTCCACCACCATCTCATATGTACTTGTTAAAATGTGTAGAAAAATAAACATGGGAAAATGTTTAACCTTTTGGAAGAATACTAAGATTAAACAGGGGAAAAAAACATGAACCGCAAAGTTAAGCATGGCATGATGTAATCTTAAGCAACTTAGATGTTGTAATGCATGTATATGTGTGTGTGCATGAGAGAGAGAGAGAGAGAGAGAGAGAGAGAGAGAGAGACTGTGCATGAAATAAAATGTGTGAAGATGTATGTAGGAGGAGTAATTAATCTCCCTCCGCCTCCTCCCAAAGCTGCCCTCTTTAAATGTTTAATGCATTTATTGATTTCTCTCGCATTGCAGAAATTATATAAAGCACCACACGGTAGAGATATCCATTCAGAGCAGTGATGTGTGGCAAGGAAAATGGTCTCCTTATCTCCTGAGAGAGATAACACATACCCATCGAATTCCTGTCAAACTCATGAGAAACACATTTCCACCAAGACCACGCTTACTCTCGCTTCCAGTCTGGATTGAAGTCTTAATTGTAACAGTTTGCATAACAGAGACACTCAGCCTGATTCCTGCTGTCTCTCATCTACACTTTGATTGACTAATCCATCATTGCTTTTCCAATATATGACCTGGCCTGTGTCAGCAGAACCACAAAGACCTGCCTAAATGAACTGGAAGGACAAAACAGTCAGAGGAATGACTGGATATGGATTTTACCACACTAATAAAAAAAAAATTTTAGAAAAGGGAAAAAGAAAACTATCATCGACATCAATACAAGCTGTCAAAACCCAGAAATACAGCTTCCAAATGGTGGTTGTGACAGTGGTGTGATTCCCCAGCAAAGGCCTCCTGTTCTCCACACTCCTCTCCCATGTGTTGTTAGATATACGGCCGCCTTGTTATCATTAGTACTCCCCCACCATTGCTTTTTTTTTTTTTAGCAGCAGAAAGGAGGGGAGCGGGAGAGCAGACGACGTCCTGGGCTGGTTTGGCTTTTGCATTCTCCTTGCTCTCTGCCCTCCCTTCCTCCATCAACAAATATACACACACACACACACACACACACACACACACACACACACACACACACACACACACACACACACACTGTCCATTCAGTGTGCTATACCTCTGCTTGACTGAGCTGGAGGGGGATGTTCCACCAATGTCCATAGCAGTTACAGGAAATATTTTTCACCCAAACACAGGGATTACAGTATGGTACGGTTTCAAGTGTAAGCATGTTTTAGAGGTCTAGATTTAAAATATATATATATACATTTTAATATGTTTGTGCAGTAAAACAAAGGAAGTAAAAGAAAAGAAGAAAGAAAGAGAAGCATAATAAAGGAAAGAAAGCATTACTTTCTTTTGGTCACAATTTTTTTTTTGCGCAGCTGGATTCATGAATGGTGATCCCAATTTCCCTCAGTGTGCTGCCTCAGCCAGTACACACAACCAGCTCATTCATACAAATGTGGGGCTCAAGCATGCATCAGGTCTCTCTATGTGTGTGTGTGTGTGTGTGTGTGTGTGTGTGTGTGTGTGTGTGTGTGTGTGTGTGTGTGTGTGTGTGTGCGCGTGTACGTGTGCCTGTAAATGAGTTGTTTCTCTGCAAAAAAGTAAGGGAAGTGAGGGAGGGGGAAAAGGACCAGCCCTCTCTACGGGATAGGACGAGTGCTTTCTGCACATTTCTGGCAGTTATGAGGATGTTTTTACAGACTTGTTGCATAGCAGCTGTATTTTGGAAAGTTGAGAGCCTTCTAGCAGTACAAGGAACCAGGGGGATCATAAGACATGAAGATTTACTGACATGAAAAATACTATAAAATAACAAACAAAATGCAACATAACTTCTAGACTATACAAAAACTGTGCTCACTGCCTTCACCAAATTCTCATGCTCATTCCCTCCATGTTTCCATTTTGATCAGGCACTCGTCTTTGCAAATCTGAATTTATAGCCACAACCGCCTATATAATTACTCCAAGGCACAAGACCAAACAATCAGCCCACACAACACTGCAATTGGAGGATTAGATCACATCTTGGAACATTCAGAGTGAGAGAGAGAGAGAGAGAGAGAGAGAGGAAAAGAGAGAGCGCAGAACAGATTTTCACATTTTCGACTTGGTAGAGGAACAGAAAAAGGGAGGGGTTAAACCTCCATTCAGAAAAAGGAAGCGTGAGGGTGGAGCCTGCTGTAGGACTTTTTCATGAATGGAGAGTGAATTCTCTGACTGATGAGATTTAAAGCCTTATTTTCATAACCAGCAAGATTATTTTACATCATCCAAATCAAAAGTAAAAGAACAATAACATTTGAACAGTTGTGTGATCATATTTGAATCACTTTTAGATGGTGCACAGAAAATAAGGGAAGCTCCATTAATTCATCAACAAACACGATCAAATGTATAAATGATTTGATAAAAGCCTTCGAAATAGAAAATCTCATTTATCATCCTTCAGACCATCAGTTACACGCAGAGTAAAATAAAGTTCTATAACGTCTCATACCAAGCACCATTTCAAAACTTGTAACTTGTAAAAGTCTATAACATTGCTCAGCCCCTGCTGGGATCTAGCGTGGCTCTAAAAGGAGATTTGCTAGTAAATTAGCTGGTAGATTTTCTGGTAAATTGCACTCTACAGACCCAGTCAGTGGAATGTGCATCTGGAATAAACAAGTGTACACTAGTGCAGCAAGCCACAAATTTGGAACACCAATCTTGTCTTTTAAAGGATATCTTTCATCTACTGTGGAGTTTGTTCCAAAACACAACAGCATAAGGTCACAGATGCTTCATATCAAGGCAAGGATAAAGTCAGCATGGATAAATGTACAAAATGGAGAAGAAAAAAAAAACTGTGACAGTTTTTTTTTCCCCTCCAGCCATGTGGTTGCATTGCACAAGAGCATGTCCTGTACAAAATAAAGAACATTCCAGCTTTCTCAGTGCACCATGTGATCGCAACTTCTCAGTTACACTCCTATAGCAACAACATCAATGAAGGAAAAGGAACACGGATAAACACGTGATCTGATCACAGAGTGTTTTGATTGTGATGTGTTCGCAGACAAAACACAATGAGACTGTTATGAAATGTTGTATACTGACATGACTTCTCAAAAAGATAGGGCTTAAATGTCAGATTATCTTCTGCCCCATGCGTCACTACAGTGCTACCGTACAGAGTATGGTTTCATATCTTTAAAATCAGTGCTTTCAAAATATCTCCACCACAGTGACCACGACCATGAAGGAGCCCAATCTTATGTTCATGGTCGCCTTCACCTCTCTTCTGAGCAAACACAGACAGCCAAGCGTACGTTTGTTATTACTGCATTGTATAAGTATAAAAGGGTGGGTATAGCTGTCAATCAAAGCTTTGCTCCACTTAGTTAATAAGATGGCGCTGTCAAGCTGAGCTTCCATTGCCTTCAGGAGTAGCTGTCACTGACACACCACACTGGGGCAATTGGTTCTGCCCTTAATGGGGTTAAGTAGACATGACCTTCCAATGCCCCAGAGTTCATCTCCACTTCCTCCTTCCCTTTGTGGGACCACAGACGAAAACAATATGTTGTGGGAGCATCTGTCACCATAGGTCAGGTGCATGATGGGGTTAAATAGCAATGTTTGCATACAGCAAATCTAAGCTCGTGAGACATGAGATTCAGAGCGCAATCCTTTACTGAACTATGGTTAAGTTCAAGTTACAATTTCTGTTACAGGAAAAAAAGGTTGTTTGTATGACTCACGCCTTGAACTCTGTAACCTCTTAAAAAAATGCCAGCAGTGTTTCCACAACAGGACTTGCAGACTTGCCACCGTGGTAAAGGCCCAACCCATAAGTCTGAATGGCTTCGACAAAAGGTCCAGGAGAACTATTTACAGAGTGCACACCCCTCCACAAACCCTGGCACGCCATTGTGTGGAGACAACAAAAAAGGAAACCAGCTAAAAAGGCAGCCTTGGCGGTGTGCGGTACAGGAATTTGCTTTCCCATTTACACCTCTGACAAACACAAAAGCGAATCTTTGTGTGCGACTTCTGAATGATCTTTTACCGGTTTCCTGAGCTCTTCAATTGAGCCTTTGAAGCGCATGCAAATGAAAGGTGCTCTTTAATACGAGCATCCATATCTATATGTTAGAGTAGCAGGTTGTGGATAAAGTGTTTCTCACAGTGCTTCTTATACACAGAGCTCTGAGACGATGCTATTATATCGCTGATAAACAACCACTCCTAAGCCTCAAGCAGTTTCTGAATCAGTCACTCCCTATGTCTCAATGAAGAGTAGTAACGTTCTGTCTTGCTTTTTTGACCCATTGATAATATAAGCATACTGTCAAATGTTGCCAAAGTTTTAAAACAAGGTTTACTTACAGTTTTCTGAGATGAAGTCAGGAACAAACTGCTCATCACTGTCAGGTACTTGAGCTGTATTTGAAAAGAAAAAAAAAAAAGAAGAAAAAAAAGAAGAAAAAAAAACATGCTTATTTTTGCATTTACACTTCTAAAAATATCTTAACAAAATGAAGACATAAGACAAAAGACAGATATGGAATTGTGAGACTGTTTTGGTTCTACAGATTGTTTTGTAATACATTGTCCTTACTACGCAGGTGGAAGACCAGAGTCATAATTTGTCTTTACACAGAGCCATTTGTTGAGTATGAGCGGTACTCTTAGCAGAGGAATAGACTAAGTGTGTCCATTAGGCTGGCCTGTCTCTCCCTTCATCTTCATCTGGGTGAAACCTGAGTTACTGCCTCTGGACAGCCATGTGACCTTCAACTCTACTTTCCTCTGCACCAGCACTTTTCCATCGGCGGCAGATCAATACCCCAGTTGAATGTTGCGTGTGTGTGAATAGTTTGATTTCAATCAAATATACAGTAAACAAGTTTCTTTTTTCTTTCTTTCAAACCTTTGCATTTTTTGTTACAGGAGCAGGAAGAAACTAATAGTAAAATCGTTGAGTTGTCATTTCCAGCCATTTTGGACATCACATCCTCGTTTGTTTTTAGTCATTTTTGTAACATACATACAAATGCACTTGTCAGAAGAGCCACATTTGATTCGACTGTCTGTGTGGCAATTTATCATTTGCAGGCATTCAGAACCTGTCAAGCTATGTTTCGCTATGTAAGCACGCGCTGCAGCCTATTGATCCAACTGATAGTGGATCAATACTAGAGCATTGGAACTGATGGCCAAGCTGCCTAACACCATCTGAAACGGTCAGCATCAGAGTTTCTGGTCTTATCTGGCTGATGGACCTTCAGAGCTGACCGATGTAGCTAATATAAGGGCAAATCTCATTCAGCATATGTGTTCCGACAAAATAAGAAGTGGAGAGATGTGCGGTGTTCATGTCTAATGTCTCCCCTTGCTCATGCCCACACCGAGACATCTCTCTGACCAAGTTGATGTGGTTAGTTAAATGAAGGGATTCTGGAATTCATCACTTGATTTAAGCCTGACGAAGGCTGACTCTTAAGGTCAATTAAGAAGTGGTTACAGAGAGAAGCTTTTTCATAAGAAAGAAAATGTGTTTAAGAAAGTGGTCATCTGACCTTTTTATTTTTTACATTATTGTAAATTCTTAAGACGATACATTTTTATTTTTAAATAATAAATAAAATTTTGCAGTAGACACTGCACACATTATCAGTGAGCATATAAAATGTTTGCTGTAGTTGAACAACAAGTTACATCTGTAAAGGAGAATATTAGAGATTCTCAAATTTCCATTTCTCCAGAGGTCAAATTGAATAAAGCCAAAGCATAGTTGGAGCTGGAGTCTTATATTGCAAAGTGATGCACAAAAAATGCAATAGGAGTCTGCAGTCATGTGAAGTTTGCATTTTATAAACTTGCAAAAGAACATGCTGGTTCAATAATCGACCATTATTTCAAGGAAAGAGAATTGTCTAAAGTAATTCTGGCTCAACCTCTCACCCTGACCTTCAATCACATTTCTTCCAGCTCTAGAACAGTAACTGGAGTCTTTCCATGACTTGGATGACTTTCATGAATGATGACTGTGCTTTTCTTTTTACTGAGACAAAATCATCATTCATGGTCATTTACGTTTGCCAATTAGAAATCTGAATAGATGTGAGTTACAGACACACTTGTATGCAAAATAATCTTTTTTTGTGGTTGCAGGTGCACCATTGCCATTATCACAGTCTCTGTGTCTTTCTGTGGACACAACACACACATTTACTCTCCAGTGAATCTGAACAAGGAGTGAGGGGATACAGAGAGCTCTAGGCAGTGGCCCTCTGTTGAGATGCAGCCCAGGTAGAACTAAGATTCACCAGAATTTATTTAAAATTGTAATAAACCAGATCTTGCTGCAGTAACTGTTGCACTGCCAGTGTTTTAATATTCACCATTAGCCACACAGTCAATATCATAAAACACTTGACAAATGACAACACCTGGGAGCATAATAATAAAAAATAAAAAAAATTATGTTTCTGCTATTTTTACTATAGGAAGATTGCAAATTAGGGTCAAGCTTGATGTAGTTAACCAGACTGCAAAGAAGAGTAAATCAATGTCATAAAATCGCACTGTAACAATCAAAATCCAAAAGTGGAAATAAACGGTAATACAAAATGTCTTAAATATGTCACAGCTACATTGCAAAAGTTGATTTTCACTACTGCCCTTTACTTTCCTTCTATTGCATGAAATAGAAGTCTGAATGTCTAACAGGCCTCATGCCATCTTTCCTTTCTTTTTAGCCAACACGCTATAACACAGGAACTACAGGAGAAATACTGAAACTAAAGATCATTCTACCACATCCTGTTTGACGAAAGTGCAGTTTCTCTTTTGGGCATGCTCAGTGAAATTACATTAATTTCCTACATACTGCCCCATCCTACTGCTATACTGTAATTCTATTAGACCCACTCAAGTTTTCTTCTTTTTTGCCCCGAGGAAGAGCACAAAGCTGTTTTTCATGAGTCAGAGCCAATATTTGGTGTTCCAGATCAAACAATATATCATTCAAGCTAGTTTCAACATGCCTAAAAAAGAGCACATGCAAAAAAAAAAAAAAACATTAAGAATTGTCTGGACATCGATGCCTCTGGCTCACTAGTTTCTGGAGCTAGACCGGATCTTAACCCAATCTTCTCCTCTCCTTCTCTCATACTCTGTGTATGTGTGCGTGTGTGTTGTGCGTCAGTTCACTTCCAGGAACGTCTTGTCGAGGGCTTTGAAATGCAAGTCAGCACAAGACTGGAAGTGTGTCTGTGCAAGCATGGAGACATGTTTCCTTTTTCTTTGAGGGAGGTTGATTTTTTTTTTTTTTTTTGCAAGGGGGGGGGGGGGGTGTTCAGGGGCAGGCGGATCCTGGGAGGAGCCAGGAGGTTTTTCTTAAGGACTAAAGGCTAATGACAAGACTCTACAAGCTACCCCATTCACAAATTTCTTGACCTCCTTCTCGTTCTTGCTCTTACCCTTTGAGAAAAAGCCCTAAAGCCACTGTTTTTGTTTCAGTGTAGTGAATCATCCACAACCACAAATCACCTAATAATAAGCTGTTCAAACAATCCACTTAAAAAAAAAAAAAAAACTAACGATCACCCAAAGAGGGGTAAGAGACTAAGGAAATCCTACTGCCTTTTTTATCTTCCAGTAAATAACATAAATCAGTCTAATTATTTTTTATATACTAAATGTATTAGAAGTATGTTTAAAATGTTTCCACTGCGTTCAAATATTACCATTTATATTCATGCTCCTGGTCACTCTCCTAAATTATGTACCGTCACATTTAAATCCTGAATAATAATTTACCTTTGCACACAGCAAAATAACTCCCTCTCTGATTATAATATAATGATCTTCATATGTTACTACATCTTATCTTGTTTCAAATAAAACATCTTTGACTAGACTTGAGAGATGTCGAACACAATTCCTATACTAACAGTTTTTTTTTTTCATAATAACAGAAAGTGAAAGAAAATATGGAAGGAAGTAGCTGTGAGGCATGAGTTGTGAGATTAAGAACAGTCAGTTAAAAGTCCGGAGACTCCCCATTTCAAAGCCCTGATCACCCCAAGCATTAATTACAGCTTCACTTTGACGTGTGGACGTTGACCTTGAACTACAATAGCACACTGACTGCGACCCATTCTTATCCCATTTTTTCCCCCCATTTTAATAAGCTGTCCTGAAGAACCTGCTGTTTTACCATTAAAATAAAGTTAACTTTATATTCACAAAGTTAATGTTATTGCATAAAACCAATTGAGATTTTGACTAAAACAATTCTGAGATTGTCAGTATTTTATAAAATAAAACAGACAATGAAAGTAGAATTTTGTTAGCCAAAAAAATTATTCCATAAATAAAAATAAACAATCACATTAACAAATCATTAACATCCTGTTATGTTTTTATCTTCAACCCGGATACTGTATAATGTTTCTACCAAGCCGCATTTCACCTATTTGTTTCCTGACCTTCCACCTACTGTATAATGCTATCTATTTGCATTAACTGTAAGAGTCCATTACAGACTAAGTAAACAATATGTCCAAACAGTATCTATATCTAAGTACCAGATATTTTATGATGAGATAACCAGCTTTAAAACCCACATAGAACCAAACATCCTTTAAGCATTAAAAATTGACCGTTAATAATAAAATAAGCTGGGCAAGATGTAATATGGTATCAGATTCATACTCGAGTTAAAATCCCATTTTCTCTCAGATAAAATAGACACTAGACACTGGCCAAGAGTCAAGGAGATCACGTTTCAGTCTATGCCGAACTATCCAGCCATTCATCTAATCAAAGGAGCCATTCCTTCTTGGTATATAATTAATCCCTTCTTTGCCCAAAAGCAACCAGACACAGCTCTACCTGGGTTATACTTGAAAATCCCAAATAGCCAGCACAAGCAATAGATACACAAAGAACATGTCGGTCTCACCTTCTGTGAGCCATGTCTCCTGAAGCTGACTTAAATCTTGAAAGAGGTCTATGGGGTAAAAAAAAAAAAAAAAACCTATATTAGAACATTGAGTACACTCTTCAGTATGTGTGGAAAACATCAACTCTTTTAAAGTTTTATATTAAAACAAACATAGATCTGTCCTGAGTGTAATGTCCAAAAGAAAGGCCACAGTAAGTAAGTTTCCTAAACTCGCTTGCTACTTTACCTTCAGATTCCTGAGGGGGTAATTCGGTGTCCATGTATTTCCTTTTTGCTGCCACCAACAGTCTATTTAGGGGCCCATTTCCTTGCGACCTCTGGAAAACACCAGGAATATTATGTAAGCGGAAACATATTACAAATGTGGAAGAAAAACAATTGTCATTATGGCAACATACAGTACACTGTGGCCAGGTTGTACTTGTAGGCGTACATGTAACATTTAAATACACTTCATAATCCTTTTTCCATCTCAGAGCTGGATATTAAAATCATAATTCCATAATGTATTGATATCCAAATTAGGTAGACCATAAAGTGCTATTATAGAATATGGAAGTTACGTTTAGTTACACAAAACTGGTCAAAATGAGGCTGGTCAATCTTTGTGTAAAGTGATTTAATTCCTGATTTTCATACTAACCATCACATAGCTGGAAGAGACACTTTCTCTGGAGAGTCGTCATCATGCACGCGCACCATTATGCCGATTATAAACAACAACTTTTTAAGCTAATTGTAACAGCTAAGCTACAACTGGACACAAAACAAACGGTACATTTCAATAAATGTTATCATTAATAAGTAGGACACAAGTTTTACTGAGTTATTTAGGTGTAAACTCGGAGCAGTTTCCCATCGCAGTGCTGCGTAGCTCACACACACACACACACACACACGCGCGCACACAAAAACCCCAGCAGAAGCAGCGCGCGCGCATTCCCCAAAGCTGTACTCTTTATAAAGCCGTACTTACATTAGCTAAAGTGTAAGGCACTTGCTGATCTAAATATCCATCCATGTTACAGTCCGTGCATTAACCGTTCGCGGTCATCGAGGCTGTGTGGAGCAGAATCGGAGCAGCCTGCACGAAGAGAAGGCAGTGGGACACATGCACACACACACACACACACACACGCGCGCGCGCGCGCGCACCATACACACAGACAGACAGCGGGAGTTGTGAATGGGGCGTCCAGAAGGCTGCATGCGTAATGAGCTCCATTCACAAAAACACACTCACACACACTCGCAGTACTTGCAAACCCTAGCCTAGTTAGCTTAGCCTCGTGCAGCCAGTTAACCAGTTAATACAAACATATCATGCTTCTGTTATTAAAGAAAAGCTTTGATTAGATCGCGCGTTTTTATTATTTTTTTTACTGTTTGACTATACAGTAATATAACAGTGGTGTTTAGGATTGTTTTGCAAACGTATAACCCTGTTCACTAAAGCACGGATAAAAAAATCATATTAAAAAAAACTAAAGTGTAAACTTTTCCAAACTGTTTATATTTAAGTGTGAATGCAAAGCGTATCATGTAATTGAGCTTACATGATGTTAACTGTAAATAGATTTAACCGTAACGTTTTTTTTATTCACGCAACCGGATGGCACACGTAGACCTTATAACAATTTAATGAAAAACTTTACTGTTTTCTTTACTGTTGCTTTGGGTAGGAGCTACTTCTCTGGCTTTTCGGATGTCCGCTCAGTCGTAAAGCTTCCTGATTGGTGAATTTCCTCTTTCAAGAGCTCAGATTTCTCTCTTTGTCCTAATGAATGGTCTTACTTATGAATGAAGCCTCGACACGTTCCTTTGCACCAATCAGATTCGAAACTGTACCGGAGCCTAGCAACGTGAGGGCGGGGCCTGGGTCTGTCTGACCAATCTCCGGCCGAGAAGCCAAGAGTTTTCCTTCTAGACTTTGCAGTTGTTTTTCATTCACAAAAAGGAAGGAGAAAGTGGAGGGAGGAAAAAAAACCATTCATAAAAACTTGTCCTGGCATGAATGTATTGAGTTGTTTTCGCTCTATCAACAACAGACACGGTTGGGGAAAAAAAACAGCACGAAATCCCTCCTTAGCAAACCTGTACTGTATTAACTGATTTGAATGCCATTGCTTTACTGACAATGGCTTAGCGTCACAGTGAACTTTCACAGTGAATTCAAACGGCATTTAGTCCTGTTTTTCATCACGAGCTGCCTCGAAAGAGGAGTAAGCAAGAAGGAGTGTTTCTTATAAACAACTCTTGAATGTGTTTGTGTTTTTGTAGGATTTCTACTTTTGAAAAAATAAAAATAAAAAGTCCTAAATGAGTCACACTGAAAAGAAGATCAGAGATCAGAGGAAAGGGTTGAATTGTAATAGACCTTTTTTTGTCAGTGTTTTGTTATCCATACTGTTCCTATATATATATATATATATATATATATATATATATATATATATATATATATATATATATATACACACACACACACACAGTATATACGTTTTGTCTTAGCATATTAAGTATAGAAGATTTATGGAGGTTCCAATATTCTAACATTTTTATTTCATGATGAAAATGATTATATCATAGCATAGTAAGTAATTTGTTATGATATAGTACAGAGTCAATGAATTTCCATTAAACTCAGACAAGACATGTCAATAAACAACCCACCCAACAAGCACTGTATTTTAAAACAAATGGTCATTTTACTTGATTTCATAAGGGTGACAAAATCAAGTGAAAGAGACATTGTGAATTTGCTATATTGGGGAAAAACTATTCCCAAATAGTTTATTTGAGTGTATGTGTCAAATAAAATCTTATCAGTTTTGCTAATTTCACCTGGAACCTGCTGACAAACTTGGGGGTGTTGAAACACATGCTATTTTTTTTATGATTTAATGGTTAAAGCATTAAAGCAGAGGAGGGCCCTGGGTTAGCATTCTGCACTTTGACCTCCCAAGGAGATTCCCATTATCTTCCAGAGCTGAGCCATTTGTGTGAGGCCTGAAGCAAATGTTCACTTTCTATCCTGCCAAATAGCAGTGTACATAGACAATATCTAAATGTACACAGACAACTTATGAATGTTTCATCTCACAATATCCAACTAACCCACATCCTTTATATGTTTAATACAGTGTCATCTTCTTTGTTGCAGACTCCTCCTTTAATCATCCATTTGAATCTTTTATTGACTTACTGGGGGTTAAGTCTGCAAATCCATTTTAACATAATGATTTCTGTGGAAATGTGGAAATATGTTCTTTCTATTCTATTCTATCAGTACTGCCCAACACAATATAGATATATGGACATATGGACATATGTGATCATTTCCTAGAGCAAAAATTATATTCAAAATCAAGGTGCATTATATAGTCAAGGGTACTTTTTACTTTTTACGCAACATAATCATCATTTAACATAAATGTGTTTTTAAAGGATAACTTGCAAGATATTTATCTAACTAAATCTTTTGGGAGAAAAACATATGATGATATATTGATTGCAGGCTACAGTCTGATTGGATGATGATATTTAAAGACATAATTAACATTAACAATTAACCAGGGTATATTGTGCAAAATAACCTAGCAAGTAGTACTAAGTAGTAAGATTCGGAGGTCCAGTCACACTTTCTTTCTTAATCACGCCACGACTCTCCAACTGCACGAGGGTCTGGACATCACCGCTTCGGCCTGTTAGATCTGATCCCACTAAGTATATAATATTTTATTAGTTGTATTATATGAAAATAATTTCAGAGAAATAAGAAATATTGGACATTTTATTATCTAAATCCAAGCTGTATATATACCTTTAGACACTGACAGACACAAACTGCTGGGATATTAAGTGCCCATTCATCTACGCCACCCGGAAGTACCACTTCAAACTGAACCTTGTGTGAGACTGGGGAGAGACATTGAAGAATTTTTCCTTAAAACTCCAGATACATGCAATGACCAAAAATATTCTATGAAAACATTTGATTGCAGATTTATCTGACTTTTTTTTTCTGCCAGGTTGCCAAATTAGGTCTTGTATCCTGCACTGTGTTTGTCGAGATGTTCCTTCAGTTCATTTCAGCCAAGAAAAGAGTTTCATTCAAACATAATCTTTTTTCAAACCCTGATGCATTTAAAATGCATTTTAAGTTCAGGACAAAAGTTGATAAAAATGCACGTTTTTCTTTTTTTTTTTAATAACCTGATGTTAAACAAGCTCTAGAAATCACGTGTGAAAGCTGTGTACATAATTTTGGTTATTAATTATCATAGATTTTATAATAACAGCAATTATTAATAACATTACAACATATTGTTTATGCTGGCACTATCAAATATTTAATGTGCACCTCCATAAATGGATATCAAATCAGTTTATTACAACTATTCCTTTCATCTGTTTCACAAGCCAGCAGCTTACTAAGAAAATAGCAGCCATAAATAGCAACCACAGTCAAGTGCATGGTTTGTGTAGAGTGTAGCTGTGGTTGTCTGTGGCTGGTTGTAAGTCATTGTCAAATGCTGTCAGATTTATACCCCTTGGAACTGAGCCTGTGTGTCACATTGTGTTTGCCTATACCCACCCACATTAAATGATTTCTCACCAGGCCCCATGGAATGCCTGGCACCGTTTAACACATAAGCAGATGAATATGAGGCCTTTTTATATCAGCTGCCACTGTATGTGTTTGCCTGTGCCTGTTCGTGTGTGAATATGTCTGTCTCCGTGTGTATATTTTGTCTATTGTGTAAGTACAGCAGTGTGCAAATGTCCTGGGCGCATGCAAAAAAAAAAAAGAGCAAAGAAAAGAAACATGTATAAATAACACTAAAAAACAACAAAGTACACACAATCAATAATTGGTCTGTAAACACTTTCATCTATTTTCATGCAAAACCAGGAGCCTACATTTGTTTTTCCTGTAATGTTGTTATTTAAGTTTTTTAAGTTATGATCGGAAATATTTTATGGTTTTGTGCTTAGTAATGTAGACATGATAAACAACTATAACAAAATTTGTAGTAAAGATAAACTGGGTGTGCAAGACTTGCCAAGTGCTCTATTTCCAGACCTTATGTTCTCCCTGTGTGTTTTGAAAGCCTGCTTAAACGTGCTAGTGCATATGTAGGTATTTATTGTGCTGACGGGTGTTTGTGTGCTTTGATACTGCAGCCTGCCTTTTAGTCATTCCTGCTGTGTGTTTGGTTGTTGCCTGGATGCCTGTGTGTGTGTAGGTCTGGGCAGGAAATGTCTCTGCTGGCATTTGAGAAACACTACACGAATCAGTCCAAGCGTAGCATGAGCACCTGCAGCCCAGCATCCTGCTCCACACAGAGGCTTGTTTGTCAACAGGCCTTTTCCCTGTTAAAGTCAGGGTCTCTCCGTAAGCACTGCGGTATGGGAGATCAGTCAGACCTGAACAATGGAGTCCTGCTTAACATGCCCACCCTTCAGCAAAGGCTTTCTCATGCCCACACAGCTGCACCAGCCCAGCTGAGCCTATATATCAGGACAATGTCCCTACTTTTAATTCACTATTACCATTTATCTCTGGCAACCAGCCATACAACAACAGATCATAAAAATAAACTTTGAAAAAATGTTTTAAATCAAGCAATATTACAGTGCACACGGGGGCACACAGTAGTGTGTTGTTAGCGTCCCTAACACTGCTCGTTTTTGTTTAAAACTTTTGTTGGCTCTGCCAAAATGCTGACACTTAGACTTTGGCACATCCTGTTTTCCCGCTTATTCCTAAGTCAATCTAAGGACAAAGTAAACGCAAATGACACGTATCACACGTATGTTAGATATAGTGATTTTCTTGTGTTAATCTTCCTAGGGGAAAATATCATTTGGCAGAGGATATGTCTTAAATTAAGGCGCTTTGTCAATGCTAAAAAGTGAAAAAAATAATCTATTTACTAAACCAGTCCAACTATAGCAATGCATTTACTAAAATACTCAACCTAAGAAAATTAATAGCAAGTTTCACTATGTAGTTAACACACAAACTCCTGCCCAGAAGTAGCAAAAAAATAAATACAAATAAAAATAAAAATTAATACTGCAATGTGGGCACTAGATAGCATCTAAAGATAAAACTCAAGGGGCAAAGATCTTGTTGAATGAACATACTGCATTTTCAGTAATTATTCAGTTATTTGGCTTTGCCTAATGTCTGATTTAGATTATTTGCACTTACTTAAATCGCTTACTTATTCAAATAGCTTACTTAAATCTTCGCATTACACACATAGAGCATACTAAAGCATGACGACTGAAATAGATAAAATGGTTAATTGGTAAAAGGTTATAACAAAAATTTTAACAGAAGCATATTTGCAGTTATTATAGTTAGTTCATCTGATAATATGCAATGGAGCCTGAATAGGAACATAAATAGATGCTCAAATGAATAAAAATAAAAGCTGCTTGAGGTAACTAAAGGTACTCAGATTCCTTATTAATTAGAACCCTCTGGTAGGAATATAAACATATCACATTTATATGTGAGAGAATATTATGTATGATTATTTATATAGGAATAGGAATATAGAATTATATAAGAATTTAGTTGATAATAAGAACATAAGAGACTATTGTTATCATATACTGTATGTATGTGCTTTTATAACACTTTGTGTGCAAAGTGTTTCGTTTAATTCTAAATAATATATTAGACTCTTTACTGTAATCACATACAATGATTTCCTCTCCTTTCTTGTTTTTAAAAAAAAATGTTTTCTGAGTGGATTACTGCTCAATCAGTCCAACTGGAAGTTGTAATTAGTCTGCAGCCCTATAAGCCTAGCTATATAAACAAAGCAGAGATTTCCCTCTAAAGCAGTATGGGGGCGTTTGAGAGACCAAACAAATCTGCCTCCATGTTTAGCTTGGATTTATTCAGTTATGTGTTACCAGATAAGCTTCAGCTTGAGCACAGATGTTCAAACCCTTTATAATAAACGCAGATGTACTGTATATGGTGTAGCTAATGGTGCATTTTTTATTTTTTGATCCATATTTACCATGTTTTCCACTCGCCATTAAGCTCTCAATAGAGACTAAGAAAAAAATTATTCTAGTTCATGCAGTAGCCTGTAAAGAATAGACCTTAACTTTCACTGAACCCTGTAAATCACAGAGAAGGGAACGTGTGAACAGTGGTGTGAATCGCTCATCATGTTACACACCGGCCTGTAAAAAGCTAATGGCGGAGATGAGAGGCAGCTGGAATGTAATCTTTGTGATCAGAGAGGCATGTGGAACCTGTGCTCTGTGAGTGCTCAGATTATCAAAAGTGCTAAGCATGCTTCCAGATCTTAGTATGCTTTTATGCTGAAGCCATTCTAACTGATAAACTAGGTCTATTAATAGTGACCCCTGGAATAAGGGAAAAAAATCTCTAGGCGTAATGAGAAATTAGCGGTTGATTATTTGACTAGCAGGAAAAACGTTTGTAGCGTTTCTGAAAAATTTCTGTATGAACTCCTAAAACACTATTTCTTAACCATTTAGTTATTGTTCTGATTTTGTAGCCAACATATTACACGACCAAGCAGTGCTGCTGTGACATTTACACAGGGCCCCCAAGGAAACACACACATGCAACGTTGGAGTAGACAGCTGTAACACAGAATAAAATGATAACTCATACTGTTGCAGTATTCAGTATTTCTTTAGCCATCCTCCTTTATTTAAATGGTTCTGCACTGTAAAAAATCCAACTCGATAAATGTTGTACTAATTAATATTGAATTTATTGAAAAACAATCACTTGAACCAACTACATCAGTGGGCTACAATGGAAGACAACTTACCTTTTTGTTTAGTTGAAAAGTTGGGCTAAATTAATTCTAGAGAAATATAATGAATTGAGCCGACACTCAATACTACTTGAGCTGACTTAAATATTTCAATTACAAGTTGAGACGACTTAAGAAATTTTTCAACTGAACCAAACAGCAATGTGAAATATTTAGTTTGGCCAGCAACTTTCTCTAAAAATTGAGTAAACTTAAAAAAAAGCTGTGCAACTTGTTACTAAACTTTTTTATGTTGAGATGACTTTTTAAATGTATTTTTTTTTATACAGTGTGCCTAACTTGTGTGAAATCTTTTTAATATGTCAAATTACCATAAATATAAATAACCAGAACCCCCTGATACAAATTATATATTTCAGACAGATTTATTTTGCATACCAGTGAATTATTAAACCCTCCTCGGCCCTCTGCTTGTCCTGACCGCAGGAAATCTTCCAAACTAAATACAGTAGAATTATTTAGTGTAAAACATCCTCAAGCGGGAGAGTAATAATTACTAGTCTTGCAAACAAGAATACAACTGTATATCTCCTACAGGGCTTTATTTATTGGGCTCATTTGAAAATTGTCTTTGCCAATATATCTCCCATACATAAACTGAGGCTACATTTACCATTAAAAATGTGTTTTATGGTAATAAATACTTTGAATGTTTTCCTTTTCATTGCAATATGCTAATTTTCCGTTCTGCTTTTCATGCCATTACAAATTATTTAAAAGAAACATAGCCTTCCATCACAGGACTGAATGCAGGTACACTCTGATGTCAGACTTCTGCCCAATGTCACTGGATGAAGTCAGTAGCATGAGATCATTTTTCCATTCCCCCTGCACACAGGACTAGTGTAAGGGACACCTTCAGCTCAGAGTAAGTAACAGAGACTCATCAGGTTCAACTTAGATGAGCACACTCTATCATGCTTTGTCACCCTCGCCTCATGCTAAAGCTTATAAACCCCCCCCCCCACCACCACCAACACACACAGTCATGTGACATATCTTTATATAGACATATAATAAAATGTGCAACTTTTTCCTTTTTATGTTCAGTCTATTATAAACTCCTTTCATTATGAAGTGATATTGTGGTGGGACAATATCATGAGGAATTATATAATAACAAAAACCTGATCAACATTTCTTTCTGCTCTGCCCCTAGTTTATCTATCACAACATGACATCAGCCTTTGTCTCAGTTACACATCCTCCCCAGTGTCCTGATGGCTGAGATAACGCAGGAAAGTCACTGATTAGCTGGGAATCTCGTTACATTAGAGCAATGGATCCCTCCCTTCCTCTTTGTCCTAATTGAGATCAACAGAGGCAAAAAAAAAAGCAAGCAGGTGTATGGAAATGCAACTCTCTTTATCTTTTTCTCTCTCCCTCACATGTCATGGGGTCTTTCTGTTTCTCAGATGCTCACCGGCTAATTTCTTGAAAAAATGACCTTGCCAATCACAATCTTAAGTGCACAAGTGATATAGCTCAATTAGTTTGAAGGGACCTCAGAACGGCATAATAAAGTAGTCAGATGCAGTGACCCAGATAATAGGTTTACACCAAATAGAAAAATGTGACTAGATTACTCGTATATGCACTAAAGGTTCTTCCAGAAAGTCCTTAAAAAACTAAACAACTTCTATCAATCATGCACATGTGGCTCTGTAGACTGGGTGTGAATTCATCCTTAGATAAATGAAGGATCATAGCATGTGTCATACCACCTTGATCTCTCTGAAGTGCTGATGAGTTTCAATTATGGCATTTATTATATAGTTTGCCACTTTTTGCCATATCACATCAGTCATAGAGAGACGACACCTGCTATGTTGATCTGCTTTAATCCATCTGAGTAATAGCTATACAGCTTCTTTGTTTCTATTATTTGCAATAGGGGTTTTTATACAATGCCTTGTTTAATGATATTCTTAATGATGAAGTTATTTAAAAAAAGTCTTTTAACTTAAGGTTTAAACAGCTTAACCTGAACATATTACTTCCCCATGAGATCCAGTTACCTTACCTTCAGCATTATAATGCATCGCCTTAGAGAAATTTTAACAGTTTCCAGAGACAAGTTACAACATGAAAAATGCAACAGCAAACTTTACACAAGCTTTTTTTTTTAAAAAAAAATCACATAAAACCAGTTTACAGAAGGCTCCACTAGCTTCCTGTTTACTTAGAATTGATCCTAAAGTGTTATTGCTGATTTTCAGGGTTTTTTTTTTTAAATTATTATATACACCACCTTTATACACCACTAAGTGTCTAATAGATTATGTTCCAAATTGTTTAAAAAATATGTAGTGCCAGCCTTGTATAATAGTTACTCATCAGGCTATATCTATCACCAGTTAAAACAAACAAACAAAAAGTTTCAAAAATGTTAACTTTTAACTATCTTTGTCTTATTACTCAATATATTATTTGTCGTATTTATATAGTGTGTACCTCTACCTTATTTATAATGTTCTGATTTTGTTTTGTAGTTTGCATATTTCATGTTTTATTTTTTTTCTTTCATGTTCATTTAATTACATTTTTATTTATTTGCCTATTTTATTTTTGTTTGTTAGTTTTTTTTTTCAGTTTCACTTTAATTAGCTCTGCATTTTAAAGGTAATGACATGTAAATAAATAATTATTAAGAGGATATTTAGACACTCTCTGTTATTAGGGTTACCTTGCTATAAAAGATGGTATGTGCTGAACTGGTCAGACGTTTAACAACTGACTAGATCATGTGTTGAAACATGGTACAGCTCAACTGAATTGCATTTGCTCCACATAAAGCCCTGGGTATCAGGTAGCTCCTGTTTTGCAGTATCATACTCCAGGACGTAGTGCCAAGGTGAATCTCAGTCAGCGTATCCTGTGACCCTTGATCAGAATAGTGGAGTGTATCAGCTTTACCCAACCCATCGCATCTCATTCAGCTCTGGGCAATCTATGAGGTGAGAAGATCTCTAATTACCCATAACCACACAATATGTCCATGCAGTGGGGAAATGTCAGTACTAACCTTTTAAGTATTATCAGATAGTGTCATCAGGTCACAAATACAAAGTTATATACGGGCATCTGCCATGAGTTATCAAAGAGTATTCATGTGAGTTACAGGTGTCTGTCAATGTGTTTTTTGAGGCAGTGAAAAAAAAAAACATCCTTCTTACCACCTCGAAACACTTTAGACATTGTCCTCACATCACATCACAATCATTTTATTAATATATGTTTTAAATGGAAACGCTTGACCATGCTGTGTGTGAAAATCCCAGGAGATCATTAGTTCATTAGCAGTTAAGTGGCTAAATGACACGGAATTAATATACTTTTCATAAGTTAATAAATAAATAATAAATAAGCTAATAATAATAATTTAGATTTTAAATGTCTTTTTCATAATAATAATAATAATAATAATAATAATAATAATAATAATAAACATTACGTATGCGTCCCTGAAATTGATGCCCACCCTGTCACTTTTAGGTGACTACCTCTGGCTGATGTAATCAGTGACATCATGATAATTGTTTTCATCTTTCCTCAGGATGAAACATCTGCTTTATGTAAATTAAGTATTTTCACTTACTTTTCCATATATTGAAATATTAATACTTATAAAAGATTTCAGAAATGCTAAATATATTTATTTATGTGACAAACAGTACACAGTCAACTTCAACAGTGAATCACTGTTCTACTGAAAGTCCACCATGTGTCCATTGAGTGTAAACTTGAACAAAAATAGGTTTTGCCATATTTTGGATTGATTTGATTTTATCAACAGCTTTTGTTGTAACATAAAATATATTATTGAGGGACAATAAACAGTATCTTTCTAAAACAGTACAGTACTATGCAGACAATGTATTTACTCTACTTTGAATTTGTCAGTGACAGGATGGACATATTTTGTGATTTGTATTCATAAAAAAAGTGCTTGATCTTGACCAACATGCATTTCTAATAGTCTGAGGTCTACTTACTACAGTTTACAGGAAAATCTCAGTTGCTTTTAAAAAAGAAAAAGAAAGAACTAAAGAAAACCCCGAAAATAACACATATATCACGTGTACAGCTGTGGGTGGTGAGTGTATACTGCATATGTAATGTCAAAGGTATTCATTTGTCCATTTTACATTAGGTTTAAATGTGACCAAAATCTGGGACATTACTACACACACAGATTCTTCCAACTTAGTATCAGACTCTTTAGTGGTAGCAGATGCCACCAGGTGGTCAGAACTGGGATACATTTACATACAGATGTATTCATACTGTATCTGCTACGTCTTATGAGATATGCTGAGATCATGTTTAGCAATACCGGCTTTTGTGTAGCCAAAAACTGAACACATTTTATGTTGTTTATCTATTATGAAGAAAGTTCATAATAAAACTTAGAGATTTGATTAATCAAATATTATTATTATTATTAGTAGTAGTAGTATCAGTTTAAGTCATGATTTAAAACTGCTATAAAGTGCCCTTGGTTTTCTCATCCAAATTATGCAGTTGTCAAGAACATATTGCAAACTACTGAAATTCTGAGGTTTCGTTTATATGTGACCAAACATTTATAAATGTATCAGTAAAATGAAAAGTCTCTTGAAAATGTTTATACCATTTTATTTGATTGTGTCAGTGTGATTTTGACACGTCCTACATGCTGCTCTGCTAACTTCACTGAGTGCAGTTAAGCGGTTAAATGACACGAAATTAATATACTTTTCATAAGTTCTTATTGTTCTCAACAATTAATTATTTAATAGATCAAGTCATTTAGATTTTTATATACCCTTTTAATAATAATAATAATAATAATAATAATAATAATAATAATAATAATAATATAATAATAACCTCTTTGAGAAACTGGCCGATGTAATCAGTGACATCATGACAATTGTTTTCATCTTTCCTCAGGATGAAAGAACTGCTTCACGTAAATTAAGTTTTTTATTTTATTTTTATTTTTTATTTTAACACATTGTGTTTGTAGTTTTTAGTAAAGCAGTTACAGTGTAGTTTTCTGGGTCATTATTTCCTTACAAAAATGTGTGCTCAGTCTAAATGTTATGTTATGCTCAGCGTCCACTAGATGGCAGAAAAGCTCTCAGTTCACACTGATCTAACTGTTGAGCTTTAATTACCATTTATTACAAAAATAACAATAACGACTGATCGAAATTAAACCAGTACTATTGTACTATTTAAAAACATCTTGCTATTTTAAAATAATTGTTATAATTCTGGGCTGCTGGTGCTGCTAATGATAGTAATAATAATAGTAGTGGGACACGGTGGCGTAATGGTTAGTATTCGTGTCTGACATCTGCAGGGTCTGGGTTCAGTTCCCATCTAGGGTACTCCAGTTTCATCCCACAGTCCAAATATTATTAGGCTAAGTGGCATTCGCAAGTTGCTCATTGTGAAAATGAGAATAACTATAAGGGTCACCATAGACCTCCAATGTCCCTAGTTGGTTTTTAGCTGGATGGATGCGATAATAATAATCTTTTTAATATATAATATATTTGTTTTTAATGTTAGTAGTAACAGCAACAACAACATAAACAATATTTTTTCTTGTTTATGCTATTGTCAAAAATCATACACTTCAGTACAGTCTTTTTAAACATTTGAAGCCAAATTATGTGAATACTGTAGGAGTTTGTGTAATTAGACAGACTCCCCCGTCATGGGATTTAGTGGGATTTAGAACAATTTTATAAGCGTGAGTGGTGAAATCCAGAGAAGCTGGAAATACTTCATCCTTTCCAAATCTATCAGAAACAATTATTCCTCAGTATGTTGTGTACACACACACACACACACACACACACACACACACACACACACACACACACACACACACACACCGAGGCAGAAATCATGATACTTTGAGGTAAACATCTCAATAAATCACCTTAAACAAAGGAACATTATATTCTTCATATTTTCACAGAAATAAAGAGGAATTAGAAAAAAAAAATCTCTTTTGCACTCATATATCTGAAGAAAATATCTTTATTGTCTGTTCCATCACCGACAATCTCCTCCTCTTCACCACTCAACTTTTTTCCCTTTTCTTCCCTTTTTCTTTTCTCTCAGGGCTGTCTGCATTTTCCCTTCCTTCCTCTTGTTCTCTGCCTCCTCCAAGGCATGTCACGAGTGAACTATGCGCCAGAAAGATGAGTGAAAGTTTGGCTGGAGAGAAACACATGGGCTTAGTGTGAAGTGTTGAAGGCCAGCAGGTAATAACAGAAGCTTTCTTTTTGGCGCAGGCAACAGAATTTCAGCATTTTGTTTTTTTCTTGTCTTTGAACACTGTATAGACAGCAGAAGCCTTGGAAATATACAAGAATAATCATTTGCATCATGAGACTTTCTTGTCTTTATGGAACTTTTTGGTGAAAATAGCTTTAGCTGAAGATCAGAAAGAAGCTTTCTCACAAACGTATCAATACTTAAACAGTAAATACTGGATCTGGTACTGATAAGCATACACTTAAATTGACTTGACATCATCTCACTTTGGCTTTCTTATGTCACTTACTGTTGCTCTGTTGTTCTGGTTTGTTTGTTGTCCCAGGCGAAGCTTCTCCATAAACCTGTTGTGCTTGTGATTAACTCAAGCCTGCAATCCCTCACGTGTCATCTTTTCATTCCTGCAGTATAAAATAGCAGCTTATTTTAAAACCATATTTTAGAGCTATGGTTCTCAAGTTGGATCTCTGCCATACTACCAGGGTCTGACAATTTGATTAATATAATATTAATATTGTATAATGTTGATAATTATTATTAATAAATATTTTTGTGGCTATAAACGAATGGCTTAAATAGCATTATGTTTTTGTTAAGCCTTAACATTTTAAAGGTTAGATTTTTTTTTTTACATTAAAAGTGGTCTGTGATTTAGATGATTTTAACTTTTATTTAGTCTTTTGTAAATGATCAAGAGTTTCCCAACATAACCAGAAATCTAACCATGATTATTTATAATGCCTACACCAATGCCTTTAAGTAGCCCTCTTATTCGAGATAAAATATAATATTCATCATTGTTATTTGCAATCCAAATGACAGCAAGTTAAATACCCTATTGCAATAACAGTAAACAGAGTTGAGTGATAATAAATTGTTCCAAAGTTTCCCATATATTTCTTTCTGCTTTAAAAGGTCTCATAAGTCGCAATCATACAAGGGTCACATAATAAGCTATTGTGTTATCTAGGACTATTAAAATGATATTATGCTTTAGTGTGGTTGTTCAGCAAGTGTTTGGAGATTCCCTGAGTAGTGAGAAGAGATCCTGCTCCCCCTTTGCCCCCATCTCCCCTTGTACCCTCAGGCCAGGCCGGAGTGTCAGCACCCCCGCTGGGTCCTGGCTGTTTATCTCTTCCGAAGTGGCTGTGATTAATGAGACCCTGAACACATCCTCTTTCCCCTGAACCAGCTGAGTAAACAGGCCACGTTATTCCAAGTCAGACCGCTTTGGGAGCACAGCTACAGGTAGCCAAAACGCTGCAACACAGACCGAAGTCCTGCCCCCACATCCCCTGGGTTGGGGGGAGTTCAGGAGGGAAAGCAGTTCTGGTCAATACTTCTGAGTTATTATGTACAATTTTTCTGTATACAGTCAGTAATATGTTTAAATAATAATAATAATAATAATAATAATAATAATAATAATAATAATAATAATAATAATAATAATAATCAGCCAAGGGAAAGATGCTTGGTTTCAATAAGAGAAGTGATTGAAGTGATATCTGCATTTGGCAGGATGGTGTAGCAGACAGCATCGTCACCTCAAAGCTCCATGATCTCTGGTTCAATCCTGAGCTCAGATTTCTGTCTGCATGTTCTTCCTGTATGTTTTTGGGTTTCTTCTGGATTCTCATGTGATCCCCCATCTGCCAAAAAAACATGAATGCAGGTGGATTGCCTAACCAAATTTATTCCACAGGTGCAAATGCGTGTGTGTATATATGTGTGTAGTGCCTGGCAATTGACTATGCTCACCCCACCATAAGCAAGATGAAGTGTTTTCTAAAGATAAATGAGTAATAAAGGGAACATTTAGCTCTATAGGAAAGACATCATTACATATCTTTGAAAAACATCCATTTAAAAAAACAGCTGTTGAGAAAATGTGGCTGAGAACATCAGTGCAGAATGTATTCTTACTTTAAGCAAAAACAAGCTGCACAGAAAAAGATAATATAGTAGACATGCAGAGAATGAAGCTGTTCATTAGAAAGACAAATGAGTATTTGACAATTTAATGCTGAAGTAAAAAAATCTGCCAAAGAGGCTGAATATAGGCATAAATCCTGCACTCATATATAGCGTTATATTGTGGGGGAAAGTTTGCAGCCATTGTTTGGGTTCACTTGTTCCTTTAGAATGGTCACTGGATACCAGTACTATGTTATTCTAAATGAACTATCTTTCCTACAATCAAACATTTCTTTCCTGATCAGAGTGGCCTCGCCAAAGATCACAAGGTCCCCATGCTCAAGTGGATGAGGGTTCTGTGAATATGAAAAGGATTTGATATATTACTGCCTTGACAGTCACCATGTCTCCAGTCCCTGAACTGTGGACTGATGTGTTAGACAGTGCTCTCCACCACTATTTCCAAAACAGTAATTAAGGGCAGTATCTTTTGTAAGAATGGTGTTCATCCTTTCAGTAAAGTTTCTGAAAGATGGGTAAAATCGAACCCAATGTATAATGAAGTTCTGTAAATTTGTGGTGGTCCAACAGACATTATACATTTGAAGCTTGCTCAAGGGCCCTACAGCGGCAACTTAGTGGTGGTGAGACTTGAACCCGGAACCTTCCCATCAGTAGACCAATGCCTTAACCACTGAGATACTCCTGCCCCCATTAAGCAGTACCATACTTTCTACATTACTAGCTTTCCATTATTAAAATCATTAGTGATTGGCTTCAGTCATTGCAGACCAAGGATAAAGTAAATAAGTCCTTTCTATATATTTTTTTATTTACCGGTGAGCATTTAAATCATTCGACTCACCTCGAGGCTGGACAACTGATGGCCACTGGCCTGAAACTTCACTGTCACACTGAAAGTAATCGAGCTGTTTTGCGGCACAGAGTGTTGACTGTATTTATTTAGAAGATTAGAGTCAGATGTTTGTTTCTCATCCAAAGCCCAGGTGTTAAACGTTGTACTCTTCACTTAGCAGGGGGCTTTTCACAGTGATGGTGTGAGTGTTATGGCTCTCATTCTCAGGTAACATGGTAGGGTTTTATGTTCTGTCTGTCATCTCACGCTCAGACCATTTGTCCATAGGAATTTCCTCCTTCATCTGTGTTTGTTTCTGCTTTTGGTGTCTGACCTCACACCTTTTAAACTGAGGATAATCTGAATGAGGGCAGAGCTTTTACACAGCAATGAGTGGGAAACAGCTCGAAAAGTCTCCCTCACTCCCTTTTACTCATCCTGGTCAATTGCACGTGTTGTTTTTGAGCAGTTTAATGCATGTTCATGAAGGTGTTAACTTTGTTTAAAATTTTATGCAAAATTCTCCTTTCCCTATCATTTCTGTAAGGTATACATATATAAGAGTCTGCAAGCTTGCTCATGTAATTTCTTTTGATGATTATTTGATGAGTTATTTTTTAAGTGGTCAAGTTGAGAACAGAGCTTTGCATTGGGTCTATGTGGATTAATGAAGGGTGTAGACCTGTTCCTTAGTTATGTACATTCATCATAGGTACCCTCATACAGTATTTATTTATTTATTTATTTATTTATTTGTGACTAGGTTACCGATTATTACTGAGTAAAATATTGTATAAACTGACATATGACAGGCTAAATGTAAAAGAAATCGTCATTTACAAACACTCTTGCAGTTTCTAACAGATGCTCAAATATGCCAGAAAAATGGTTGTCATGATATTTTTCATTCAACTTCACTGTTATTCTAAATGGAGGTGTGGGCTGAGTGATAGGGAGAGGGCTGAAAGGCCCAATAATGACTGGTGACAGGGACTGGAGACATTGGCAGACACATCTCAGAGGCACTCCGTTCTAACCACGACTTCTTCCAGACTAGCGTTTTGGAGTACAAAAAACATATGTAGCTTGGTGTTCCATGGTGTTCTCATTACAATCAAAGTGACAAAGTTAAAGTGACAAGAAATATTTAACATAAGCTTCTGTGGGTACACTACCAGTCCCCCCCCCCCCCCCCAAAAAAGAAGAAAATCGCACACTGGACCACCTTTTGCTTTGATTGCATATGCTAGTTTGATGGCATAGTTCTGATAAGCTTATGCAAAGTTACAGCATTTATTTCTACCCAGAGTTGTCTCCAAGATTTGATGATGGGAGAGACAGACCACTGCATAAAGCCTTCCCCAGCACATCCCAAAGATTCTCAACAGGATTAAGGTCTGGACTCTGTGGTGGCCAATTCAATGTGCGCTTCATGAACCAGCCTTTAATAAATTGAGCCAAATTGAGCCTGGCATTGTCATCCTGGAATATGCCCATGCTATCAGGGAAGCAAAAAACCCATTGATGGAAAAATCTGGTCATTCAGGTAGTCAACTGACCTCCTTTTCTGCGTAGAACAGGGTCAATGTGGGCTAATCAGACCACATGACATTTTTCCAATACTCCCCAGTCCATTCTGGAGGCTTCCTGAAGCCTTTTTGTGATTAGCCTCACTGGTTTTCTTAAAGCAAAACAGTTTTTTAGTCCCAATTTCTTGAGTTCCCTTCACATTGTATGTGTGCAAATGCAATTACTTTCATTATTAATCACCGTTATAAGTTCTATGTTTAAATTTTTAATTCAGGATGTTTTTTCAACCACATTTCTTGCTCAAAGGTGATGGTTCACCACTATCATTCCAGGTCATAACAATGCTTTTTACAGTTCTTAACGCAATTTTAGTAGGTTCAAAAATCTTTTTGTTTTCTTTTCTTGATCCACACCAATAATTTGACCCTTCTGAAACAGAGTAACATATTTTCCATGACCACAGGATATGTCTTTTGACATGGTTATTGAAACCATGAAATTAAAAGCTAGTCATTGCATCAGTTAGGGTTAAATGACTCGTTTTTGGCCAGGCAGTTTATACGGAGTGGTGTTAAAATGAAAAAAAGCAGTTTTAAGTTATAAGCAAATACAAATGAAACGTCTTCATCAATGAATACAAACAAAATAAAAATGCCACATGTGGTCAGTTGGACTGTTCCTTCTCCCATCCTCTCACAATATCTTTGCAAATATTATTACATAAGGCAATTAGTTGAGATGCATTAAATGTTGCTTATTTGCTTGGTTGCATGGAGAGAAAGGGTTTTGTCCCTGGTCTTGTGCACTGCTAGATAGGTGCGACACATGACATGCCTACATGGGTGCTAATGTTAAAGCTCTGTGGTTTCAGGAACATGTTGTCACACTCATTGCTTGTTTGGTAACATTTTCTTTTAAAAAAGTAATATTTTACCTATTAATGAGAAGCATGTTATAATATCACACAGACATTACATTCAAACTATGCTTCACTTATCCCACCATAGTGAGGTGGGAAGAAATACAATGGTCATCAATATTGGTCATTACGGTCCCTAGTTGGACTACAGAGGTTCCTAGATTGATGGATGGATGCTGCACTTAGCTTGAAATATTTTTGAAAATAATTTGTCATAATATAGCATAAATTTGTTTGATTTTTTGCATAATTGTCACACATAAATTATAGTGATCATCAAACGAATTTTGATATTACCCAAAGATAACCTGAGTAAATGCAAAATGCAGTTTTTTAAAATGATGATTTCATCAATTAAGGAAGAAAAGGCTGTCCTAACCTACCTGTCCTTATGAGAAAAAACAAACAATTGCACTCTATCTCAATCATGAATAAACTATGATTTTTGGAAAGCTGAGTTACTGGAAGACCTGTTGATTCAAGAAATCGTTTAAAAAGAATCTAAAAAGCAGATTTTAAAAAGCAACACAATGTAAAGGAATTTAAGAAAAGATGAGAAACAAAGTAATTGACATGGCTGGATGTGCCAAGCAAACGTGGTGGTAATGTGATGGTTTGGGGCTTTGCAGCTTCAGGAACTGTTTTCATAATTGATGGAACCATGAATTCTGCTCTCTACCAGAAAATTCTGAAGGAGAATATCCGGCCATCAGTTTGTGACCTCAAGCTCAAGCGCACTTGAGTTATGCAGCAGGACAACGATCCAAAACACACCAGCAGGTCCACGTTTGCAGTTGGTGGTTTCTTGGTTTCAAAATAATGAATGGAAACCATTTAAGTTACCAACAATTATTTTAAAATGTCTATATATATATTAATTTAAACTATTTAAAATCTATCAAATTATTAATGTCTACAAACGTAAGTTACTAATAGAACTCAATTTGTCCCAATGCCACGTGACCAGCATCATCAATCTTTTCTGTGGTGTACATTTTGGACACACTGTAGTAACTGTCCTTTGTCTTTTTTGAACTATTTTTTCTATAATAGCTCATTGAGTAAATTAATTAATTGTCAACTATGTTACGCACTGTTATGGTCTACAGATCCTTTATGATTTTAATTACATCATTGGTTCAAATATGATGTTAAACTGTTCATGAAAATGAGATGTGGTCCACCAGGAAAGTCCTAATGCTGAAACTATGAGTCAAAATAAGAAAATTGTCAACTATGTTACCCAGTAGTGCACACAATCCAAAATAATGTAAATGGTTAAGCTTTGCAACTATGAATAGTGTATTGAATATGTACCCCAAATTAAACAATGACTTACGCAGTTCGCTTCAAAGGAGCTACTGTGTTAGACCAATAGCTGTGTGACAGTTTCATCTACTACACAAAGAGAAATACTTTAAGAACCTTATGGACAGGACATGCAAACTATTCGCATGAATTCTGGCCTGAGGTGAGACTCAAACCCTGGAGATGTGGTGTCCACTATGCAACAGTGCCACTAAATATGGAATCAAAACAAGCTAAATCTGTATATTTGCATTTTCTTTTAGAAAATGTGCTCCAATCTCCATGCACTAAACTGGTAAATGTCAAAGTGTGGGCTAAAAAAGCTTATTCCAGCTTATTACTTGTGAAAGTGGGTTCAACTTTTCACAACGCTTGCAGATTTTTACTGAAAGTATATTCACTCACTCACTCATCATCTATAGCACTTTATCCTGTATTCAGGGGCGCGGACTGAAAGTATACTAAATCCAAATTATCTGTTCAAATTAACATAGACATTTTATATGGCAAAAGAAAAATAACCCAGTAAATTAACAAGACAAATAACGAAAAAACAAGAATATGTTAGAGTACAAGAACTAGTATAGCAAAAATATAGTTTAATCTCTGGTTTTGTTTTGTAGTTTAGAATTTTTTATATGATATTCGGCTATACTTACAAATTGAGTGTGACTCAGTTTGTTGGCATCCCATTCTTATTGACTCACACCATGTATGCATTCATGTTTATTTCTATTTATGTGCATTGCTGTCCATGCCTGCGTATATGTTGAGGTATGTGTAGATCGGGTGGAGGTGGGAAGACCGTGGCCTGCGTGTCGCCGCTGTGTATTCTCCCGAGGCTGTGGGCTGATCTGTGGAAAAGTGCTTGACGTTCTTCCTCACATTGGCCTGAGACGAGCCAGTCCAGGAGAACACAAACAGAGGTGCTGCATGAGCCACAAATCCCTGCTTCCTCTGAAACTTCCAACCCACTTTTTTCCTGTCCAAATTCCAAAGCCATTAAACTTTCCTGGCAGCCGTTCAGAAAACAGCGGCGTAAACCTCACCCAGACCCCCACCCCCCCCACCACAGCACTCCTGTCACGACCCTCTACCCCCCATACACCAGCGGCTCAGGATATCAGAGATCTGCCGCCCCACTCCTTAAATAAAGATCTGACTTCATAGTTGTTTTTGCTGAAGATCAAGTTTCCTCCAAAGTGTCTACTGGTTTTTACAAAGGGTCAAGATGAGGTGTGGGTGACTGGGGCTCTCTTTCCACATGTTTAGTCTCAGACATGTCTGACTGCATGCCCTAAGAGAACAGAGATGACATAAAACATGGTCATATTAATGCCAAGTAAGTAAACAGCTTTATGATTTCAGTGCTGTTCCAACAGCAATCCTTCAACTAAGTGGTGGCTGTTAAATCAACACCTCAGGTCATTCATGGATGGACCTATACTGTGCAGGACTTGATTGGTTTAAATTGATTTCATATATTTATGTCCATTATATTTACAGCAGATAATAAAGGCCAATATGTTTTCTTTCTGAAAAAAACATTATTATTGTTGTTGTTGTTGTTGTTGTTGTTGTTAGTAGTAGTAGTAGTCAGGAATTGTCTACTATATAATGTCAAATATTCTTCATCTCAACGTTCTATCTGTATAATTCAATATTAACTCAGAGTGTAAAGTTGGCCTTTTTTTTAATACAGTATATGGAACGGGTGTTCAAGTCAAACACCCTCTGATGAAATTTCTTGTGAATGAAGGCAGAAAACCAATATTGGCATTTACAGAAAACAGTATGGTGATGAGAGTCTTAGCTGCAGTAAAACATCTGGATGATGCAAACATTTTATTATACAGAACATATACAGCACTGTATATCAGCAATTATGGAACGCCTCTTGTCCAATCAATTATTTTTACACACACACACACACACACACACACACACACACACACACACACACACACACACACACACACACACACAACACACACACACACACACACACACACACTATATGTTAATCTTAAATGTTCTATTTGCACATTTAAATACTAACTCAGAGTTAAAGTATGTATGTTAAATAAAAGACTCATAAGCCCCAGGCATTACGCATTATAATCCCTACTGCTGGCAGTAAATAATAGAATTACCTTTCTCCTTGCATTAGTAAGAAAGATGTGACAAATATAAATTATGACATAAAATTAAAGCTTTTTGGGACTGAATTCTGACATTAATGCATGGATATTGGTTAAGCTGTGTTTCAACAATGTGTCAAGGCTTTCATTGTACACATTAATGATCCTCATTTCTATCTCTGTCATATATTTTACCTCATCCATTTACCTCTCCAAAAGCTCAGTGGAATCGATGCTTAGGGCAGCTGCTGTGAGCTGTAAAAAGCTGGGCGAGAGTGATGAAAAGCTCAGGGCCAGACCAATATAGCTAAAAGACCGTAATGTCTGAGAACCGAGAGTCAAACCAAAAGATTTCAAACGAGAGACAACAATGCTATTTGGGAAAAATGAGAACGAGAGAAAGAGAAACCATTTCTGACACCTACAGTGAAAGATAGACCAGAATCTGCAGGCTCTCAGCTTCTGAATAGAGAAGCATAGGGCTGAGAATGGTTGGGCTCTGATGGGCCATGCTGTAATAATTCAGAGAATAGCTAGGAGAAAGCTAATAACCTGCTAGGCATTGGTTTACAGTCATTCACCCTGAGAGCTGGACTTCTGGATGAGACTTTCCACTCAGACGCCAGTAAATTTCATCGTAATCGCTGTGTGTGTAGACTTCCTGTCTTTCTCTTAGATGGATGGAGGGAATGAAAGCTGGTGGCAGGTGCAAGTAGGCCTGATGACTTGGTCAAAGGAGTAAGGCATGCAGTTCAGCTCAAACAACTGGCTAGTATTGTTGACTACGGGTTTTTTTTTTTTTTTTTTTGGTAGCTCCTGATTTGTGAATCAAAGACTAGTTCATATCAAAGGCAAGTGTTGTGTGGGATTAGGAGTGTAAGTCCATCACCAGCTCATACAGCTGCTAGAAGTTCCGTCTCATAATCAGACTGTCTGGCTATTGATGTCTGCTGATGCCAACGTAATGGCTGGGAAATTGTACACCCAATGCGCAGGTGCATCAGTTCTGTCTCTTAGATTTATAGAATAAATAGGCTTAAACTTAAGCAACAGATTTAATAATATTTGTGCATTTACAGTTCTCTGCAAATTAGTGGATAATTCTTGTTTTTGTTGTGAATCTACATTTACTTTTGCAGGGAATATGTGACTGCACATCCTAGGAGTGCCCTGGTTGTACACACAAGCTGCAATGTGTCTAATTAGTAAGCCTCCTGACTCCCCTTCATGACCTTGGCCTCTTATTTTTCCCAGTGTAGCTCCACATTGTGCGCGGCTAAATGTTCTCAAATATCTCATTTCAGACAAGAGGAGGCTAGAGAGTGAGAGCTTCTCTAACGTATCCCACAACAAGGGTCACCAGCTTTTAACTGTTTTTCACACATAACTATGTTTTAGAACACAGTTTCATTAATCAGTTACTTCCTGATTAAGTTGGATCAGACCTCTATGGTTTGGTTTTTGAAGTGAATTGCGAAGTAACAGGCCATTGTGCTAGAATGAGATACAGGCATGGAGCATGTTGTGTTGAGCAGAGACACCGGAAAATTTGATTTATTCATTGGAAATTTTACTTGTACCATTGGGGAAAAAACTTCAGGACATTTCCACAACTTCATGCATTAATACAGGACCACATGCATAAATCATGGCATCACATTTCTTTTGAAAAACCTCTGAATCTGGTTCATGCATGCTCTAGCAGTCCCCTGCTTACTGTAGGTGATATGAGAGCTGTGTATTTTTTTTTTTTTAAATAGCAAAACCAAGCGCTATAAGTTGACTGAGTAAACTAATTGTTAGAAATGTTGCAGTATTGCTCTTGCACATGCATTGAACATCTTTATCTCTACACCTTTGCCTAAGCTTCTTTGTCAAAAGATAAATGCCACGCAGTGTGCCAGGGTAACTGTCCACACGTCGTCCGTGCCAGTCGGGTCAATGTGACAACAAGGGCCTCTGTGTCTGTGGCATGGGGTTTGGTGTGCTGGAGACGTGAGAGAGACACACAAGCAGGGAATTACTGCTGCTTCCACACTAATCCTACCCAGACCAAGCAGCTTACGTGAGCCATAGAACACATTCGTGAAAGCAGGTGCTAATTAGAGGCAGCTTATTGAAGCGGTGGTATTGGTGGCTGTAGTGTGTATGTGTATAAAACGAATGCGTCGGCGTGCTGTGACATCAGCGCTCAAAAAATCCCCGGCAGAGAACAAGAGAGAACGCAGACACTGACAGGACCTCCATTGTCTGATGAACACATAGGTCCATGTGTTAGAAATCATCCTCCCACGTGGCGGAGGCAGAGATGCAGACTGTAACTCAAGCCTGGGTCTAGAAACATGCTGTTGATGAAAGACAGTAGGGGAAGGAGAATATTAAAGCCAAGGCTCCAGAAATCCCAGCCTGTCACGCCACAGCTCAACCCTTCCCCCGGGGCCTTATGGGAGTTGAAGTCTGACCGTGGGCGCAGAACAGGAGGGAGGTGTGATGGGGAGGAAATGAGGAACCGTGTGATCCATATCAGCACCGGGCTCGTGGATAAATGTTGCTCGAATATAGGTTTTGTAAAGATGTGGACAGAACCAGTACAAAGTGCAAATGTTTAACCTCTCCTACCTCCCAACATACCTGTCTTAGCTATCCAGTGTTCTTCTCTGTTGGGAGGGTTAATGAAAATTCATACTCTTTATCCTGGTCAGGGTCATGGCAGAAAACAAGGTGGGGGCATGCAGAGCATTAAATATACTGTATGAACATGATGTTTATGTCATTTTTATGTTTTTAAACTCATTTTTATGTCAGTTTTTAAAACATCAAGTCAATCCTAAGCATTTTATATCAACAGGCAAAGGTTTTTAAAATAACTCTGTAACATTCTTGCCAAATCACAACATCCGATTGCTCATATGACCTTTAAAAACAGTGTATGAATTGTGTGTGCACAATGGTCACACTGCTTTATTTTTAGATGCAGGTCTTGCATGACGGTCACTTCCCACAGCTGAAGTGTTCCCATGGACGAGTGATAGATCATGAGCTGACCCAGAACAGAGGGTGGCAAGTCACACTGGCATACATGCTCAAACCAGATCACTGACAACAGTGTGTGTGTTTTTTTTCTTACAACCTCGGACGGGATCTTAAGACCCGGTCATGTTGAAATAGAAGTCAGCTTGAAATAAAATATCACTTGAAGTGGCCATAACTTTAAGAGATATGGAGTGAATGCTGAGACATACATTTTGACCTTTCAAAATATGTATTACAAAAGCCAAGTCTGGCATTTAATAGGAACGGTAAAACAAAGCTAAGCACCATCATTTTTTTTTTTTTTTTTGATGAGCCATGGACTTGCCTGTAAAGAGTATTGCTGTTACAGTATTTTACAGAGGCATTCTGTTTCATTCATCTGGGTCACATAAAGCAGCACCTTGTTTTGGGAATTGAGGTGATGGGGCAGGCACTTGACAAGAACTTGCATCAAGTATTAGACTAGATGATCAGGCATCAAATATTAAGCAGAGACATTTGGACTTCTGGTGCACCTTTCAGAGTGATGCACAGAGAGACAAACATGGATAGACAGACAGATAAAACAGGCTTACATTAGAAATCATCATGCGATTACAAAAATAGTGTAAACCCACTGATTATTAAGTCTATTGAGGAATTAAGACTGCCGGAAGAATATCAATTGACTGGGTTGCAATAAGAGCAGGTCATCTTCAGCAGGTAGAAATATTCGGTTTGTCTAGTCAGACTGACCTCATGCTTTCCTGCTCCTTTCAGCTATAGGATCCATCAGAGGAGCATTACAGGAAGTCTCGCATAATTTAAAACTGTGCTGTGCATCCCTGGCCCAACTTGACTGATTGTGCAATGGAACCGCAAGATTTATTTTTCCTGGGGGTCCCACTAATCATTATAGCTGCATTTCGGGGGAGGATGGCCTCAAACGTCCACTGACCACATCCTACATGTACACACACATACAAGCTGTTTAAACAGTCATGCGCACACATATATCGGCAACATACAGTACAATACAGTTTATATACAGAACTACAATCACAAAGCCTGGAATCACACACAAACAGGCAACATGTATTTGCATTCCGAGCTACACAAACCTGGAAGCATGCAAATGTACCTTGCATCCTCTTTTTAGTGCTACTGCTGTCTTGGGAGTCCATGCGGAAACCATCGCACGTTTCCTCTGGGCTGCTTTCCTCCCATCCCGAGGTTTCTCCCGCTTGTTTGAGGGCAAAACTCAGACTGTAGTGTGGGGAAAGGGGAAATAGGTTTGCAGGTTGCTTAAAATAACACTGCAGATGAGAAGAATGAGCAGCAGGCATGTGCCTGAGAGGAACTTTTAGAGACTTGTTTGCCAGATATAGGCCAGTGTCCCTGGAACTTTAAGGGAGACCATTTGGGAGGACGGGGTGCCAAATGACTGTCTCAGGCCGAAACTGCTGGCAATATTGAACAACAAGACATTTTAGAATATCTACAGAATCCTTTATGAATGAAATGTTGTTTATTTACTTATTGTTCATTCAGTACACCGACACATTGACTTTGAAATTAAATACTGAGCATAATGTTAACATTTAAAAAGTAAATATAAAAGTTTATACAGCGACACATGTAAAATAGGCATTTCTATATCAACATCAAATAGGCGTTTTTATAAAGTTGTTTTAGAAATAAATCATTTTAAATGCATGTTTTCTGTTTTGTGCCTGTGTAGGAAGGCTAGAGTATTAAAAAGAATACATTTTAAACAGGCACAGAATTGTCCTTTTCACTACTTATTTAAGGAACAGACCTGGCAAAAAAAAAAAAAAAAAGAATAAAATAAAATAAAAGCTGAAGAATTCTTTTTTTTTTCTTACCACATTTAATAAATGCTGATTATGAAAAGTGGAAAAAATAAATTTGTTTGACTAAAGTAATAAAACATAAACAAAAATTTATATTAAACTTAATGCTTCTTCTGTGGGCTAAATCTCTGAACGCTGACTTTTTGTTCTTTGTTCTATCAGCCAAAAACTGATATCTTGTAACCTTTTTTAGGCCCATGAGAAGCATTTCTTTAATGAATAACTCATTACCTGTGGCATAGTTAAGCATACAAAAGAAAATCAGGAACAAATCCTATATGTTTCAAAAGTCTGAAACCAATAAATAACGCAGTGCTTGATATTTTCTATGCTTTTCTATGATGCTCTGCCAAGTCTGTTTCTTGCATAAGGGGCTTTTTGCCTTCACGTTTGACTAGTACAGAGTATTCTACATAATTATTCTGAATTGTTTGTTCATTATCTAGCTGCAAGGAGAAATGTTTGCCTAGATCTGGGGAGTTAAATATGTAGAATAAATATGTGGAACACAATCTGAATACTGTATGCTAATTGTTTTGCCTGGATTGGCATTAATAAATGTTATCATATGTTTATGGACTGTCCTGTAATGGCTTGGCATTCAATCCAGAGTGAATTCCCACCTCTTGGCTTTTCTGAAAGGGCCAAACCCAAGAAAATTTATTTTGATTTTTTTTTTTAAACTTATATCAATTTACATAATATAACTACTTTTTACTCTTTTGTACCTCTTGTTTTAATGAGAGAACATTAATCCTTTATGCAATTACTACAAGAACAAAACAGGATAATCATTCCTCATTCCAGTATCTGGAAATATTTTAAACATAAAAAGCAGTTCGAATGTGCTTTCAGAAACAATTTATTCCCCTTACATTGAAATGACATGTAAAGTGAAGTCACCTGGTATTTACCCAACTCTGCACAAAGTGTTTTTGTGTGCGTATTTATTTCTTTGGTAACAGAAAAAAAAAATGTTTTTTTACAAACCCTATATTCACAACCTTTTAAAGCTTTAAGCTGTTTAAAGAAGTAAAGTAACCATATACGCTCTCCTAAATTATTTATATTTTTCCCTGTAATGTCAAATTGCAAAAGTTTTGTATTCAAATCAAATGACCATTAATTCATGGTCAAAGAACAAATGCTAAACTATTTCTGGTAAAGCACACTTTCATAAATGTCTTCCTTCTGTTAATACTAATCTAATTTCAGTAAATTATTATGCAGTGTAAATATCTGTAATTTTAATTGCCAAAATAAATCGGAAGTATGTGCTATTATATTGCAACTTAGTTCTTTTTCTCCTCAAATTCATTTGGTAATGAAAAAAAAAATCCCTATCCCTTGTTTAAACATATTCGATTTAACATCCTTGAAAAGGGAAATTTAATATATGTTTTCTGACAAGAATATTTATTTTTGAAAATGTCATAGGTGTAAATGAACCATTAACCACGATATGTCCATTTTCATTAGGAGCTTTAATGCTATAATTATGCTTTATGTGTAAGGTTTATTTTGACAGCCATTACCTCTAATACAATAATAGTGCTCATAAGAGTGGAATGCAGAGGAAGTATAGCAGGATGGGCTAAGAGGATCTGTGGTTGGCTGGGGTCAGGGGTGCTGGACTAGTTTGGACCTAGTGTGGGTGTGTATGGAACCATTCCTACACCAATCCAGCAAAGAGGCCAACCTTCAGGTTTTGTTTGGTTGGACGACAGTAAAGGCTCACCATTGTAAAGCCACTGGATGCTGGATGCCTTAACACTTTTTTTCTTTTCTTTTCTTTTTTTTTTTTTTTTTTGAAGGAGGAGGCAGGAAATTAGATGACTGGCTACCTGCTACAACAACATCCTGTACTTGAGAAGTCATCTTTGCACCCATACCCACCTATTTTTTCCCTTCTCCTAAGCACTACGCCAGTGGTCAGCCGCCAGACTTCTGGTGTGTGTCAGACTCCCACGTGGGATTGTCCAAATTCCAGTCAGGGCTCAGATCAATTCTTGTATCCAACCAGATGCTTCCGTTAAAGCTAGAATCAAGGCCAAGTCTTGGTCTGAATCCAAACGTATGTAGATACTATTTAACACTAAGGTAGAGTGAGAGCCCTCAGGCAGGTACCTGGTTTTAAGTTCTGTATTCAGTCAAAAAGGAGTAGAATGCAGACCAACCACAGCACTAATACATGTTGCAGCATATAGTAGCAATAACAAAATCCAGTATCTCGCACTTGCAAATGATCATCCATGGGAAAAAAAAGGTTATTCATCTTAATTGATGAAAGACTTCAAAATCCACAGCACACATCCAACCATATGCTCTGCTCATACATGAAAGTGGATTATATATTGCTTTAAATGTCATTCTTGGCACAATAAATTTCAGGCATAAAGTTGTAATATGGTCCCTTGTGAATTATGAATCATTTTTTAAATTTCATTTTTTTTAAACATTAGAAATACACATTTGTCTAAAAGGTTTAAGAGACTGTACATGTGTAACCCAGACTACTGAACAAAATGCCAGATCCTACAGAGTGTCTTACTGAAAGCCAAGAAGTATGGCTTCATGATTTCGAATTATAATTCAACATTTGCAATTGTTTCCATTTTTAAGTGATTTATTAACTTTTTGCATTTTTCAATATGCAACATCTGTGTCTTATCAATTTCATTACATTCAATGGAACAAAAGAGGTAAAACAATTGAAAACAACTGTTCAACAGAAAAGGTATTTTAAAAACAACTTGACAGCATGACTTATAATAAAAACAAAGAAATGTAACATTAAGGACGGGTGCATTGGGCTCAGATCCTCATCTTCTGAGTGATCCTGTGATCCTCGAACAGTCAGGCTTTAAACTTCTGCCACTGCAGTGTGGTTACATCGACATGTCATCCCTGGGGGCAAAAGGTACTAAACAGACTTGAACAATGAATATGGACCACATTTATGTTTGAGAAATATATTCTCTGATATAATGTTCTCAGCTTGTGAGTGAATGTCCACACCATGTCCACACCAGTGGCCAGCAAGAATGGTGTCCATCCAAACGAGAGAGAAAAAATATCCTCCATGGAACAGTTTATCTGGATGTGTAAAGTGACTGGAGTAAAACCTGACATGGTGTTCATTTGGTTTCATATTTATGGCTCCTCTGTAGCAGCCTGGGATTCCTGGACATTTCTAGGTGAAGGTGAAAGTCAGGGTCATCACTCAGAGCTGGGTGAGGCTGCAGAATCCAACTCATCTGCTTCCAGATCATGAGGGGAAGCAGGCTGTCCACCTTTCACCCTCTTCCATTTCATGCGTCTGTTCTGAAACCACACCTTTACCTATGGACAATGGCAATTATTACTATGCATAGTCACACGTTACCAATCACAAGCACACATCTTATATTTTTTTATGTATTTATGTTGCTTTTTTTAGAGGGAGAAATTGAGAACTATTACGAAGCTGTTTTGGGATCTTGCATAGGCAGTACGGTTTGGATGCGCATGTGCATGAGTACACCTGGGCAAGCCATTTAGGACAGGTCTAAGTGTGGTCTAATGATGAGTAGGCTTTATGATTGTTGCTAATGTTTCATTTGGATTTATGTAAAGTTCATAGCTGCTGGAAATAAACATGGACTATATGGTAGTACAAAACTGTTGAAAAGGCGATGTACCTGTCTCTCGGTGAGGTCCAAGTTAACAGCAATTTCATAGCGGCGCAGGCGAGTCAGGTAGTTGTGATGAGTGAACTCGGCCTCCAGCTCTTTCAGCTGCTCTTTAGTGAAGGCTGTCCTTTCCTTTCTTGCCTTACAGTTCGAGTCAGGCTTAAATCCGGAGTCCTGGATATCTGAAATGTACAGATCAAGAGAAAGGGTATTAAGGCTGAAGGATTAAGCTTTCATAATCATAATAATGATTATAATTTTAAAATATTAAAGTTGATTGTGACTTTCCTCATTTATGTCTAAACAGCATTTTGCTCTACATAGATTCTCTTTGAAAAGAACATTAAAACACATTCCAGCAGCTGACCTCTATTTCACACATTATGGTTAAAGTGACTCCCATGTTACGATATATTTGCTGGTTGCTGTGACCTGTCCAGGCCACACACTTCCACCGAGGTGCAGGAAGATCAGAGGAGTCATAGGACCAAGTTATATTGTGTCAAGGCGGTAGGGAGCATGCCAAACAGGTTACAGAGGTCTTGCATTAAGATGGAATGCACCGAAACATTGTTAAAATTGCTACTAAAAGAACAAAGAGTTGGACAGGTACAGCTGAAGTGTGTGTGTCTTTCTTGGTGTGTGCGTGATTTTTTTTTTTTAATCTTGGTGGGGACCACATGTCTCCACAAGGACAGGAAATCTGACATTTTTGACTTGGGTGGAAATTTGGCTTATTCCAGTGAATTAAAAAAAATAAATCTATTTTTAAATAGAATGAAGTCAATTTGATTCAGTCTGTCTGCTTTTTAAAGAGCTAAAAAGTTTCATTTTGTTCCTGAGATTACGGTTATATATAGGTGTAAGTACAACAATTAATTAGCTTCATTAATAATTATGTTCAAACAAGTGTGTGTGTGTGTGTGTGTGCGTGTGTGTGTGTGTGTGCGTGTGTGTGCGCTTGCGTTTGTGTGTTGGTGCGAGCGTGCCCGAGGGAGTGGATGTGTGTGTTGTGTTGTGTGGCGTGGTGTGCGAAGTCTGTTTTCATGCCCAATGCATTTCTTACCACAGTAATTTAACATAATCTGACAACCCACAATGGAGCAGAAACAGAAATTTTACTTTGCTGTGAAGTGGGAAAGTGGAGACTCTGACTTTTGTCAAGCTGTCCATAAAATACTTTAAACAACATGTGAGGACATGGCAGGTTAAACATTTTCCATTACAAATGAATTGGTTGGTCAAATAAACTGTTTGCGCCACCCAGGCCTTACGAAGACAATTAACTCCTGATATCATAGATCAGCATCTAGCAGTTCCACCAAGACGTGATGCAAACCCTGCAAGTCTATAATTTGTGAGAATAACTGAGAACTTGTGGTTAGGGTTCACCAGATCCACACAGTTAGACTGAAACAGACTGCAGTCATATGGGCAGATGTGAGTGCAGAAAGCACAACAGAGCAACGTTCTTATAGGATAAGATGTCAAGATGTGTTGCCTTAAGAGAGTGCTTTTATTATTATTATTATTATTATTATTATTATTATTATTATTATTATTATTAGAATCCTATTAGTTTAAACACACTACCACAACTAATACATGGACATGTGGTAGCAGGTTGGGTTGAAACACCTGGCATAGTGTGTGAATGTGTGTATGTGTGTGCGTGTCCACCCAACAGTCTGTAATAAATTTCCCCAGCAAAAGCCTATAAAGTTTAACTGAACAGCCCTAACCTCAGCAGGGAGCCTGGAGGACAAACGACATTTGGCATGTTCTCAAATTGTTGGTCCAAATGAAGCCAAATAAGTCTGCAAGTTAAGTCAACAAAATAACAGTAGTCAATTGGTTTTGCAGCATGCATTTAAAGTCATTATTTTAAGATTGTCTTCTTCAACATAAAGCTGTGTTGCATAATATTTTGAAAATACTGAAAATAAAGAACTGTAAGAAATAATTTCACATTATTCTTTAATAATTATATCAATGAAAACCAATTTTCTTGTTTACTCCATTTACTTTCATTTCCCATTCAGTTAAATTCTAAATGTCACTGTGATACTGGAATAATCACATTTCTTTTATAAATAGTATGTCACATGATGTAAAAACCCAATAAAAATTCAAACAGAGCTGGGAATGATTACCTTGTCATCATTTCTAATTTCACACAATGTGTCATATTATTTGATTCTGCTTCTTTTTCTCACAAGAATGCAAAAGAGTCATACACTTATGTATGCCAAATATTTCATTTTAAACTCTGAATAGATTTCAGAACGGTGCATTTTTCTTCAGTCATTTCCACATTGAGTTCAGTGAGGGTTCTGTTACTGCTTAATGACAGGAAAATGTCAGTAGGTACGAGTGCAGGAGTGGAATCATATGGAAGTAACATTACAGATGTGGTCTGGCAAGTTTCTACTGTTAGTGAGTGAGGGTTACATTAAGGTAAATCCAAAAAGAGGCTGCAGATATTTATATTGCATATGAAGTCATAAGGAATGGGTGTACTGAGGAGATAGGAAACTTCAGAATGTAATTTTTATTTTTTTTATCTAATCATTTCTACAAACCCCTTACAATTGTTTCAGAAAGAGAAAAAGAATTTTACATAGCTTTTTTTGGCCACTGAATTACAAAACCACTCAAGCACTATTTGGGAAATATATTTATCTTTGAAAACAGTTTCTTTATTCCAGAAAGGCTGCCCTGTCTAAGTTTCCACAGAGAAGTTGAAATTAATGCCTGCTCCAGATGTGCCACAAACTTTGACGTTCTATTTTCCTTCACTCAGAGCCGTACGTAATTGGAAGTGTGCAAAAAGCTCACTTCTGGAGCTATTACATGTATTTAATCATTTCTGAATAGTATTAACTATAACCATAGGGATCACTGAAATTCACAGTCCTGTAATCCATTTCAATATGATGGTATATTGACATCAGACAAAAAAATACTTTTCAAACAGAGAAGAAACAATTGCTTCAAATCTATTCTATATAAATCTATGTTTTTTTTTTGTTAATACCAGTTTATCAATATTAAACTCATTATAAATGTGGCTGTCAGAGAATTAGTATCAGTTTCATAGCCTCAGAAGATAACACGGTGTGAACTTATCCCATATTCTGCTCTTCTCAATTTAGCCTTGAATGTCTTCTTTATTGGTGCATGAATTATTTTTAGGTTAGTATAAAAATTACAACATTTGGTCTTTATATATATATATATATATATATATATATATATATATATATATATATATATATATATATGGAAACAATGTGGGTATCTGAGCAAAGTGCCGAAGAACAATGGAAGGAAGCTACACAATAATAAAAAAAAAACATATATGTTTAGTTGTTTAGTGATTTATATTTTAGGGGTCACATGCTACATGTATTTCTATACATTCACTTTTCCTGTAAGCCTAGGGCATAATGCATTATAAGACAACAATCTTGTCTTCTAGCAGGTGCAATATGCTCATTGTTACAGCGCGATGTTGTTTGTTGTTTCTTTTGCATATTGTGAAAGAATTACTTCCTTATGAAGGAGCACTATTTCGAATTTACATGAACAAAGCATAATTAAATAACAGTAACCTTATGTTCTTTTTTTTTAAAAGGTTGTTTGTGTGAAACATACAATATTTTGTGCGATAATTTAAAGGTGGTCTATTTTTGTTTTGATCAGAAATTCTTTCAGAATTTAACAAATAACTTTTAAAAAATTATCTGAATTATTTTCCAGAGCTGAAAAGGCAATTGCATCATTGCATATATTTGTGAATTTTTCCATCTAGAGAGAGAGATTTGATTGATGAAAAGTGTTTTTCATTTATAAAAATGCAACATGCTTGTAATTTTAGGCTTACATCTAACACACTATAATGTTTTAACTATAAGACATTTCTATACAGCTTCCAACATATAATGCGGAATCTTAGTTGTATGTTGATGTTGTTGGACTTTCGGCTACTCTTAGTTGTATATTTTTAGAATATCAGAATTTATGTGGATAATCAATAACAATATATTGATTAGATTTTGGTGTGGTGCTGATCACATGATTGATCAGGTATTTTGTGCATCTTTTGATAACTGTATTTCAGTCAGTTGTTTGTTGTGCCTGATCTGACACACCATTAGATTTCTATTACATGACACTCACCTGTGAGTTCTCGTTTCCTCTTGCAGCTCTTCTTCTCTGTATCAGTAGTGGCTATGTTCTGAGGCAAGTAATCTCCCTCCAGCCCTGGAGTCACTGTTTCAGGCAGATGGTCTGTTCCTGCGCTGCTCATGTCTGTTCCTCCAGCAGCTCCAACTGTCACAGCAGCTGTATGACAGGGCTCCTGACCCCTGCCACGTGTCTCACATGGGCTGAACTGCCATTCTGCCCGCTGGTACATGCCTTGTGCCTCCTGGTACAGCCTTTCATCCCGCGTATACGAGTGCGGCGCTGGCACCAAGCACGAGCTGGAGAAGTCTGTGTAGGCCAAGAAGTCAGGTTTCTGATGCAGAGAGAAGGCAGCTTGCTGGTACGGCTGTAGAGCGCCTCCGGAGACACTGGCAGGGTGAGGGGCTCTGGCACAACCCCAAAGAGCGCTGCCAGGATGAGAGCTTCGCATGCAGCTGCTAGTTGGTTGATCCATGCTGAATCAGAAATGAAAGATTGGAGTCACTCCCACACAAACACCACCACACACACCCAATATGAAGCAGAAGTCCCTTAGCGAGGCAGCTGGTTGGCGCTGAGGCAAGTCTGTGTGGGAACGTCCACTTTAGCTTTTGTTTTTACACACGCATCGTCATCTTGCAAAGTCAATCCTGTCAAATCGCACAGTCACTCGCCAAACTTCTGTCCCACTGCTTCAGAGTGTTGGACTATAACTTAACACAAAGTGTGAGGTCAAGCACCCTCTAGCAGGGGTGTTACAGCAGCATCTCTTTCTCTGTTCTTCTCTCTCTCTCTTGGCTCTCTGAAAGAGTTGTGAGTGAAAAAGTTGTGGCCCACACTCTCACACCCTCTCATTCAGCATTAAGTTTAAACCACTGTATCCACTCCCAGCTGCATGGGCCACTCTCGCAGTTCTGAAGCATTCCTGTCAAGTGATCCCACCTCCCTTTTAAATGCTTAGGTGGGAAAGAGTGGCAAGTTTATGGACTGTAACGTGAGCTTACAGAGGAGGAGTCGTCCAGGCCACATGTTGGTACCCTACAACCCAGCCCTGCTTCATCTACTATTAATCATGAAGGGAATTTTATATGCACATCTAATGGGATTTCCAGGCACAAGATTTTAAAGGGACATTGTCTGTAAAATATAAAATGAACACCCACATGGGAAATCAGTCCAACTCTTTTCTTTTTGTTCTACTCAAAACCCCATTTTCATCTCTTTTCATTTGTGTGCAATTTAGGTTTCACCCCTAGATCATATTGTGTGTGTGTGGTGGCAGTGGCAGTAAGAAGGAAATGACTTCCTCCAGAATGATATAAAAGTCACATTATGGTACTTTTTCCAGATAAATTTAGGCTTACGACAGGAAAATATATGAAATTACATTCGTTCAGACAAGCAGCAAATTTCCAGAATCATTTGAATGACATCATTATTAAATACCAAAATCAGCATGTATGATATGACCATTACTGTCTGTAATTTCAATTAAATTCTAAATGTAATAAGCTCCAGAAGGGGTTGACTATAATCTGAAGAAAACCTAAAAGAGAACCTTATTTCTTCTATTAATTTTGTGCAAAATATTACTCATAGATAATTGCATTTATCTATTTATTTTAAACAATTTTTATAATGTGTATTATTTTGGACATAATGAATACTTGTTATAAAGGAGGATGTGGTAGAATCCGCATCCCCCCATAGCATTTGAGGTACATTGTGCTTACAGTGCGTTAATCAGAGTTAATCACTGAAAATAATACAATCTAAGCACATGTTTGCGTGAATTTATTTATTTTTGAATGCGGTCAGACTGTTATTTCCGCACAAAGTTTGAACAGTTACTTCAAATTCCTGCCTTGGACTCTCTTATTGCATCAATCAGTTTGAATTATTAGTGAATGTTTACACTGACTCATTGCTCTTAGCTGCTGTTCGATCTCCTCTGTTATTTCAGCCCATTTGAGGTTTGAATCCATCTCAAGGGCTCAAGCCTGTTGAGAATGATGGAAATTATATGTTTACATTGCTATTTGTAAATAATTGTGGTTGATGCTCCAGCTTTTTCCTCATACTGTTCTTTGGCTCTCTGCGCAGACGGCCTTCTCCTCACCTCCAGCAGAATATTCATCTGAGCCTAAGCGGGCTGAGGTCAGCTTGAAATCTTTTCTCTTTCCCTTTAGCCAGCAAATATCTGAGCCATGAAGCATTCCCCTCTTTACTGGCATTGTGGGCCATGCCATAACCACAGGGGTCTGGGGTTACCTAGCATTTGTGGTTAGTGAAGGCCATCTGCGGGAGAGCTGTGTGTGTTTGTGTGTGTGTGTGTGTGTGTGTGTGTGTGTGTGTGTGTGTGTGTGTGTGTGTGTGTGTGTGTGTGTGTGTGTGTGTGTGTGTGTGTGTGTGTGTGCATTTTTGGAGGGAAAGTAGATGTTAGTCATAAGCTGATCACCCCAAACCGAAACCTGTTGCTGTCACTCTGGCAGGGCAATTTCAGGGCAGTGAGAGTGTTTTCATGTTTTTGTTTGATCCATCTTCATGACACAAGGGAAGATGAAGTGGATGGGAGGCAGGAGTATGGCCACACTGGGTCATCTCAGCCTGGGGTCAGAAAGCTGTGGGAGCCCAGAGGAGCTGTGGGCCTGCTGCACCCTGCTGATGTCCACTTCTCTCAGCACAACTGGCTCTACACATGCTGCATTGCGATAGCTTGGGAAACATGTATCCTTCTTATATCCGTAGATTGATTGAAGCATGTCATAAAATATTAAAATAAAGAAATAACAGTGTTTTCAATAAAAAAAAAAAAAAAGCATGTCATTATAACTGGCTTCTCCAACACAATTATATAAAGTATTACTTATTACTACTTCAGAACCCAGAAATCACCACGGAAACTCATGGAGATAAAGATGATACATTTTTTCACATTGTTATTTGTACATAATTGTGGTTGATTCTCCAGCTTTTTCCTCATTCTGTTGCTTGGCTCTCGGTCCAGGAGGTCTTCTCCTCATATAGAGCAGAATTTCCATGTGAGCAACAAATGATTGTGGTCGGCCTGAATGATTTGAGCTGCTCACCAAAAATTGCAATTTGGTTAAAATTTTCATCTTTTATCATTGGCAGTGGCATTAAGAGAGAAATTACTTCCTTTCTAAAAAAAACCGCAATGCTACATTTTTCTTCACAAAAAAAAGAAAAATTATATATATATATATGTGTGTGTGTGTGTGTGTGTGTGTGTGTGTGCGTGCGTGCGCATGTTTTGTTTGTTTGTTTGTTTGTTTGTTTGTTTCCATGCCACAAAGCAAAATTATTCCCTAATTACTTCCTATTCATATTCATAATTCTTTTTCCCAATTTACTCAAGGAATGTATTTTTGTAAAACAATTTAAAAGAAATATAATAAATCACATTACATCCAACTAACCTAAGCATAAAGAAAAAAAAAAGAAATGTTTTCGTGATCGGGACATTAGGCGTCATTCCCAGCTAACCTTAGAGAGCACATGGTGGCACAGTGAGTAATCTTGTTACAGTACTTCAGATTTAAACTGTTACTTGCATTTATGCTTGCATGGAAATGTGCAAGAAAGGCTTCTCGAGCCTTATGGAGCACTGATTCAGGAATGAAAAATTATTTTATGCTTCCCTCTTGTGGTGGAAATCTACCATAAAGTCATACACACATGGACAAAATTGTTGGTACCGTTCAGTCAATGAAAGAAAAACTCACAATGGTCACATAAATAACTTTAATCTGACAAAAGTAATAATAAATAAGAATTCTATGAATGTTAACCAATGAAAGTCAGACATTGCTTTTCAACCATGCTTCAACGGAATTATAAAAAAAAAATAAACTCATGGAACAGGCCTGGACAAAAATGATGGTACCCCTAACTTAATAGTTTGTTGCACATCCTTTTGAGGCAATCACTGCAATCAAACGATTCCTGTAACTGTCAATGAGACTTCTGCACCTCTCTGCAGGTATTTTGGCCCACTACTCATTTTCTAGGCGGCATGTTTCAGCTTCTTCCAAAGATGCTCAATAGGATTGAGGTCAGGGCTCATAGAAGGCCACTTTAGAATAGTCCAGTGTTTTCCTCTTAGCCATTCTTGGGTGTTTTTAGCTGTGTGTTTTGGGTCATTGTCCTGTTGCAAGACCCATGACCTGCGACTGAAACCCAGCTTTCTGACACTGGCCAGCACATTTCTCTCTAGAATTCCTTTGATAGTCTTGAGATTTCATTGTACCCTGCACAGATTCAAGACACCCTGTGCCAGATGCAGCAAAGCAGCCCCAGAACATAACAGAGCCTCCTCCATGTTTCACAGTGGGGACAGTGTTCTTTTCTTGATATGCTTCATTTTTCCCGTCTGTGAACATAGAGCTGATGTGCCTTGGCAAAAAGTTCAATTTTTGTCTCATCTGTCCATAGGACATTCTCCCAGAAGCTTTGTGGCTTGTCAACAAGTAGTTTGACATATTCCAGTCTGGCTTTTTTATGATTTGTTTTCAACAATGGTGTCCTCCTTGGTCGTCTCCCATGTAGTCCATTTTGGCTCAAATAGCGATCTGACACTGATGTTCCTTGAGCAGGAAGTTCACCTTGGATCTCTTTAGAAGTCTTTCTGGGCTCTTTTGTTACCATTCGGATTATCCGTCTCTTTGATTTGTCATCAATTTTCCTCCTGCGGCCACGTCCAGGGAGGTTGGCTACAGTCCCATGGATCTTAAATTTCTGAATAATATGTGCAACTGTAGTCACAGGAACATCTAGCTGCTTGAAAATGGTCTTATAGTCTTTACTTTTAACATGCTTGTCTATAATTTTCTTTCGAATCTCTTGAGACAACTCTTTCCTTCGCTTCCTCTGGTCCATGTTGAGTGTGGTACATACCATGTCACCAAACAACACAGTGACTACCTGGAGCCCTATATATAGGCCCACTGACTGATTACAAGATTGTAGACACCTGTGATGCTAATTAGTGGACACACCTTGAATTAACATGTCCCTTTGGTCACATTATTTTCAGTATTTTCTAGGGGTACCATCATTTTTGTCCAGGCCTGTTCCATGAGTTTATTTTTTTTTAATCATTCTGTTGAAGCCTGGTTGAAAAGCAATGTCTGACTTTCATTGGTTAACATTCATAGAATTTTTTTAAATTATTACTTTTGTCAGATTAAAGTTATTTATGTGACCATTGTGAGTTTTTCTTTCATTGACCGAAGGGTACCAACAATTTTGTCCACGTGTGTACATACTTGAACAGCTTCATACCAAGGTCCTTGAGAAAATACATTTTATTTTGGTGCTATGTTTCCTTTCATATTACAGCATTGCAAAATATTGCCATTAGGTTAAAAGAGCTTCTTTTATTCTTCTTTGGTGTTTACTATGCTCAGGGGAGTCCCTCAGGGGCTTCAGGGATGACTTGAATCTTGTTATTATGTGTGTTTGCGGAAAACCTTCCTGTCCTGCCCTACGCAGCCCAGATCCAGACTTCCTGCAACGTAAATTGCTCTTTGAACCATACTTTCAGTCGCTCTCCTGAGGCTTCAGCTCTGGCCTGCTAAATATCCTGATTGAGAACTGTCTCTGCAAACATTTCCTATAATTACATACAAGTATGAAGGTTACTTGAAAGACTCATACAACCCCCCCCCATATAGGATCACCTGGCTTCCACCTCCTTAGCCATCACCGCTATGTCTTATAATCCAGCATTTGAATTCTGAGGGCAACTGTGGTTTCAGATCTAAAGTGTTCTGTTTGTTGAATCAGTAGATCTGGTTCAGTGCATCTTACATGTATCATAAATTGTTGTTGCTTTGTGAAGTGTGTTATTCATGGTCATGGTATTTTTCTCTGCCTTCAGCGGAACATCTGCAGAGAATGAGCTTTCCTCTGGAGGTCTACTGCCCCTGACAGTGAGTCACATCAGCTCCATCGTAGGACTCTGCATCTATCACTTTCTCTCATGCATGCACCGGACATCATAGGTTTCTGGTCAGGTTCCATTGCATCAGTTCTTAGCTGCCTTTTCAACTCCAGCATATAAGTATCAAATTGTTGGAGCAGAATAATGCCAAGGCATGGTTTGTTTTGGAAGGAAGCATACTATGCTCTCTCCTGTCATTTAATTTCCTCAATGAATTCCACATGTGCTGCTTATTGTGTCATCGTCATCATCATCATCATCATCATCACTGGATGTACTTAATGCAGGCTAGAATTTCTTTTTGGAAACATTTGTTTCCAGGGTGATAATTAATATTATATTCATCGGAGGATAGTTTGTTGCACTTCTCTATTGTTTTACTAAGATTGGAATTATTTTCCTTCCTGATTAGAGTGGGGGCTGGTGGAAAAAAATTATCTACTATGTGTTTCGAGTCTGTTTTTGTACAGATGATTCATTTATTGAACAAGTTTGTCTGCTAATTCTGCCTAGTATTTAACTTACAATAGCGTAGCAACACAACATTTAAAAAACTGTTTGCCTGAAGAATCTATTCATTCTTTTAGTTCATATAGCTCAGGCCCCATAGGAGAGCTTCAAAAACTGAACTTTATTTATCATTAGAATTATATGATTTAAGAAATCACTCAACCAAAATGAGTCATCAGTAATAGAGCATGAAGCTGTTTTTCAGTGATGATACGAAAAAGAAGAAGAGGACGCAGTGCTGGGTGCTAATCAGACTCACTCAACTTCAATGAAAAGAAAAGAGCGAGAGAGGAGAGACATTCCAGATGTCATCAGTAAACTTGGCGCAGCTCCAGTCTCTGGCCACAGGAGCACTACGTACCTGCCCTGCTAAATCCATTAGCCGTCTCCTGTACAGAGACCCACACATCTTGAGAATTCTTGGAAGTCTTTCAATCCGACTGTGCCTCCCTCTGCCAAGCTCTTCCCCATTTGAAGGGATGTAAAATAGTGGGTGGTTAAGCATACAAAGTGAGGAGGTGTTTGAGAATCCGATAAGTTAAGGTGTGGGAATTGGCTATGATTAGATCTGGGCTTTTCTCTGTGATTAGATGACTTTAAATTGGCACAGCGTTGATTCCTGCACTGCTTTGACTTAGCTCACCAAAGAGCTGGTTAAATGGAGGATAGCAACACTTGACTGGGTTACACCAGGACCAGCGCAGGTGACACAGTTTGTCTTGCATTGTGAGAGTGCATAATCCAGTCAGTGAACTGGGGGGATCAGGGCTTCTTTTGTCTACTTTTTCAGCTCTTTATCTTGAAGAAATTCCTTGAAGACTCCCCTTGAATACTCCCCAATTAGTAAAGTTTTATTGGACAAAAAAACAACAACAACAACAACAACAACAACAAAAACATGTGTTAATGAATATTTTATGTTTAAAAATTTGTACCACATCTTAAAAAAATAATTACTTACCTATGCTTTACTCACCCCACTTTAAAAAGGAGGCAGAAACAGTTTTTAAAAATTGTTTTATTTGATAGACTGCATGCAGTGGAGATCTTCCTGAAGGCCAGTGAAAAATTTTACTGCCTTTGTTTTTGGTTCAAACTTGACATACAGGACATTTATGCACATTATGTGCTTGAAGAAAAGAATTGGATAGTCAGTGTTTCAAAAAGGATAACTTACAGGAAAATTCCAGCAATAAAAACGTCAGGTAATTTTCTGGCCGCTCAAAAAGTCTCTTTTGATGTGTGAGTTCCAACATTCATATTTTAGATCCAACTTAAAGATCTGATTCATGCAGCACATGCAATATTCTTTTTTTAAAGTTTAGTTCAGTTTTACTTTGTCCAAGACAGAAATAACTGTTGTCTTTTAGTTAGTCGGTGGCTATAACAATAGCTATCAATTTGAATATTTATATCTAGATGCTGGTTTCTCTGTCAAATAGTCAATATAAAGAAATGATATTAGTGATTACTGACTTCAGGAAACTTGCGGTGTTTCAAGCTCACGTTAGTATTGTTAGTATACTCCAGTTTCCTCCACTCCCACAGTCCAAAGACATGCGATGTAGACTGAAGGTCATTTTCAAATTATGTGTGTTTGTGTTGAGCCCATGCAGAGTGTCTCCTGACTTAAGTGCCTGGGCAGCCACTGACCAGGATAAAGAATGGCACTGAAGTTGAATAAATAAATAAATAAATAAATAATAATAATAATCAACACTGAAACGATTAACGTAGCATTACAAAAAATATATTAAACATGCCAAAATATAATTCCTGTTCCTTTTAGAGCACCTTTAATGCCCACCAGAGCAACTTGTCATTAAATACACTCACATATTAATCTGTGTGGTTTAGAATGGGAAATGTCTTTTCTGTTAAGTTTTCTTCCCTTGTGTCTTAATTGGATATTTATTGAATGACTTCTTAATATATGGGCATAGCTCCATCTAGTGGACATCAATTGAGTACTGCATTTTCAATTCAGTCTTCAGTGTATCATAACCCCTTGCAAAACCCAATGTTGAAGCTAAATAGTTATACTGTATCATACATCATCTTATAGCATCTTAAATTAATCAAATTCAGACAGCATGTTTATAGATGTTTATAGATGTTTCGTATTTAAAAAAAATATCCTAGCACAATGTGCAGTCAAATGCAGACAGGCGTAATACTTCCACTATAAAGGCAGCTGGTGGCCAAATCACTTACAGATTTCAATTTATTTCTTGGTACGGGGGAGTAGTGTGTGCTTTCTACACATTTTCAGTCAGAACTGGAAGAAAATGTCCAGATGCACTGACATTTTACCTTACACACTTTGAAAATGAAGAATTATGGCTTTAAGTTTAATATGTCTAACATTGTGCTATGCTGTGTTTTCAATATGTTTCGATCTGGCATCACAGTGCTGCCCTCAGCCATTACGAATAAATGTGTTGCAGTGGTGCATGATTTATTACTATATATATATATATATATATATATATATATATATGTGTGTGTGTGTGTGTGTGTGTGTGTGTGTGTGTGTGTGTGTGTGTGTGTGTGTGTGTGTGTGTGTGTGTGTGATTTCCTATGGACTGCAGTGCCTCAGGATGGTGGAATCAACAAAATTATAAAAGTGTGTAACATATGATGGATGGGGTGACATCCACCACACAGCTGTTTAACTACAGAACACACATGTAGAATTGCCGAGTCTGGTTGGTTTCTGGTTACACAAGCATTGGAGTCTGTGATATAGCCCATTGTATGGTCTTTATCAATGTGAGTCCTGAGAGAATACGGTCAGGGATGCCCACCAAGAATAGAACAAGAAAACCTCCTTAAATGAAGAAGTAATTACTGAGATTAGCTACGTGACCCTGTTGTTGTTATTTCTGGTGACGTTACCCTTCACTGACCGTGGCCTTGGCCCATGGGCATTAAAACTGCCCTAGAATTCTGTTTGTAGGAGCTTTCTAAAAATCTGCTACATCACTACAGTTTGGATGGCCGAAATGTCCACCAGGGAATACATTTATTCACTGTATTGTCAGGTTTATGGATTTAAAAGTTTAAAACACAGCAACATAACATACTGTATGCTCCCTGTTGTAGTGGCTATGTTGAAACCATGTTTTTATACTCCCCTGTGCCTAAAGTTGACCTAGATTACACCACCCAAGAACTGTTTGCATAAGAACATCTGTCTTCAATTTAAACCGAACTGGCCAAAATCATTTCTGTCATTATTCATAGACACTGAATGACCCTCACCTTTTTTTTATTTGACTCCATGACATTACATCATATTTATTTACATTTCACTGAAACATACCATACTGAGAGGAATACTCTTCAGCGTACACAGGGCACATACTGGATCTGGTAGTCCTCACTTTTATTATAAATAAATCTAAATCTAAATATATAATGTGAGGATATTGACACTTATGGGACAGAGCAGAAATCATGCTCAAATTTGGCTCTGTTCTCTCCTTTTGCTAGGTGTAATGAAAGTGCAAGTGCAGTACTAAAGCTTTCCACTGGTAGATGCTCTATGACTTAGGTTCACATGCTCTCACTAGCAAAAGTTCAAGTCCACATAGAGATCTGAATATTTCAAGGGATCTTTTAATACTTTATTTATTGTGATACTCAATAGACCCTATTCCCATGTTGATTACATGAAACCCATGAAATACAGTAGACTATATTCTTAATGAAGATGACCTGATAGTGATTCTTAAGCACACATTCTATCTAGGTCTCTCTATTATATATTGCTTTACTTTGTTGTTTCAACTATTTTATTGACGGCAAATAGAAGAAATTCTTCGAGAACAAATAGAACATGATTCATGCAGTTACAATGTGACCTGGTGCACAAGGTTCTCCTGAGCATTGTATCATGCATAGTTTGGCCATTTTTACATTTCATATTGTTTCAAAGCCTTACTTTACACCAGAGTACAGTTTCAAACATTTGCCTCAGTAAATACATGTCCATAAATCAGCTCAAAACTAGCAGTTATATGACAGTTTTGCACTGCGCTACAATGTATTTTGCTCAGTTTTGGCTGAACAACTGATTCTTCGCAAAGCTGCATCTATGTGTCCTTGTCTGTAGTTTATTAGGCATGAACATTTAGATACAAATAATGCAAGCAGTACACTAAAGTGTGTAAATAAATTATGTTTTAAAAAATCCATTTAAACGTATGAACAAACCAAAAAAATGTTCACAAAAGTCAATAATGAAATCTTGCTTTTCTATTTCTGGTTGGCTTTTAATGATTTCTCATTACATTTCATACTTCGGAGCACCTAAAAATAGTCTCCGGAAAATTTCTGTCTGTATGTCTGTCTATACTGGATGTCTCTCTGTATGTCTGTCTGTATGTCTGTCTATACTGGATGTCTCTCTGTATGTCTGTCTGTATGTCTGTCCAGCCAGATTTTGTCACAGCATTACACAAATCTGCCTTTAATTAAACTCTGGCAGTTATTTGGTATTTGCCTGAAGTTAAAGGTAAATTTAGGAGCAATTATGTGCCAGATTAGAAACCGCAAGTTTTGCCACTGTGTATGCGTCAAACTGTGGGAACGTCTTAAATCAACCACGGCACAGAATTTATTGAAACTTTTGCAGTATGCCTACTTACCTATCTTTAACCTGCACCATAAGTGAAATCAAAATGTTGAATAAAAGCGATGTTATGAACAGTTAGATACCGGATTTAATAATCTACTTAAAAGAAAACTTGCACAATGTAAACAAACACCAGCAGCAATTAGATATTAAGTAGGAAATTATATTTTTAATTAAGTAATTTTGTAATTACTTCCATACAGGCAGACATGTACAACGACTTAAACCTGAAATAATAATATCACTGTTTACATTAAAGTTGACCATCTTATTTTTAGCTTTAACCTTTTAATAATGGGTACTTCCACTAATAAGAAATCATTTTTAAGCATGTTGAGAGCATTGGATTAACTGGTCAAAGTAACAGTCTTTTTGCATTCATGTAGTTATAAATGTGATGCCACCACCACCATGTATCACTGTGGGGACTGTTATTTAAAGGTGTTCATTTTTGATCACTTCTGACAATCTCTGCCATACTGTATATACCCTGTGAGATGTTTTTTTTTGTTTGTTTGTTTTTTGCCATAACTCTTCTTCAAATATCAACTGGTTTCTTATCCTACAGCTCCAGAATCATGTTCTTTTTAGGACTTTGATAAAGGACTTTTTGAAAAAGTCTTTCTCTTCAAACGTTGTGAACTCCTATTCAGCTTTCTACTATCTCTATATTTAATATAGAAGTTTAAGGCAGTTACTCTCTATATTTTTAGATACTCTCATATATGCATACACATGTTAATTAATGTGTTATTACATGAATCCATCATGCAGTCTTTGTGTGTTGTCTAGACTCAGTGGATGCTGGCACTGTGTGTCTCTATGTGAGTCTAGTATGAGTGCAGTTCCATGTTCCCCCTCTCATATCCTTTCACTCAAGCATGTCAAACAAGGGGGTCAACTTTCTGCCTCCGTAAGGAAACAGGAGGTACTTATTGTCTACCAACTGAGTGACATCGCCCGCATATTATCTAACAATACCAAAATGTTTGCCTTCCTCCCACCCTCTTCTCTTTAAAACACCCTGTCGCAATCCCATTTCCGTATCTTTATCTGAACCTTATTATATGTCTCTGTTTATGTTTAACATTCACACCAATGGAAATTTTCTATATTTTTTAAAATCCCCACTATATCAATCTGTCTAGCCTTTTCCATTTACCCATAATCTCACATTCACCATTCCACATTTCATGCTTTATTTATCGCAGAAACAGACCCAGTCGTACAATGGTTTATTTCTCTCACTGAAGTTATGTACATATGCTACAACATACTGTACTACCTCTAATGTGCAGAGTTAAGTGTTTATTGGGGGCTTTTTGCGTGGGTGTGTGCATGGTGCTTGTGTTCACGCACATGTGTATGTGCGTCTATGTGTTTGTGTGGAGCGACGAAGAGAGAGAGAGAGAGAGAGAGAGAGAGCTTCATGAGTGTTGTATCGTAATAGACAGACTCCAGCGGCTCAGCCGTTTAACATGCTCCGTTGTTCTCCTCAAAAATAAACAGTCTGCACCATAGGAATGTTATCCCAAAGCCACTAATTTGCCTTGATTGCATTAATATTTTTCTACTTAAATTGCCCTTTTCCCCTTCCTATTCCTGTTCTTCCCTCTCTCCTTTGCTTTTCTCTCTTCCTTCTACTCTCGCATTGCTTTCTCTATTAGAGCACAATTAAGGGCGATTAGCTGGCAGACAGATGCCCTGCAGTTCCGGTCTGGCTGTGAGCTGGGGTTAAGCAAGATACAGGGTAACTCTCTGGAGATCATAGTATAGTATCATATTACAGTGTGGGTTGAAAGAGTGAGTGAGATTAAGGACAAGAGAAAGAGAGAAAGACATCCAGAGAGGAAGAGTTAGGGACAAAAATAGGAAACCGGTTGTCATTTCCTTTCTTATCCCCGCATCACTGTCTTGGACATTAACCTGAAATTTCCCTCTCTGGGGTTGTGTATTAAATTGAGATACATTTTTCTAAGATTCATCAGTTAAATCCTCCCCAAAATCCTGTAATTCATACAGGCATGTTTCTGGCTCTTGCTGGTCATGTTGTGTTTTTTTTCTGTGTCCGGTTATTGGATCTCTGCTTTGCTCTTTCTGTGTAGTACTGCCCTAACATAAGTCATTTTCTCGGGGGGCTTCCAAGGCAATGTTGTGTTTAAATGTTTTTCCCGATCCATGCTGACTCCCATAAACAATATTGCTATGCATGTGCAATGAAACCTCTGACCTGTGAAACTTTTAAACAGGTCTTTGCCTGTTTCCCGAATGGGAGTGCAGAACTAAAGCAAATGAGCGCAGTTTGAGGTGCACTTTCTCTTCAATCGTATTGCCATACGCAACAGCTTTACTCCACTGATACCAAAGTGCAGGTGGTTCTTCACTCACAGCATTGTTTATGCTGCAGTATAATTTATCTGTTGATGATCTGCACAGACATGGGCACAGGCGGTTTAATCTGTCAGCATCACTAAGAATAGTCAGTGATTGCAGAAGGTTTAGCCAGACAGCCTATTGCATTGCAGTAATAAAGCAAAGTGTTGGACTCAGCGCATGTTCTACACGCATAACATTTCTCACTGTCATATACAGTCAGCTATTCACCAGATGGTTTTGCTTTTCAGCACCAGCAAATTTGTGCATGAGTGCGAAACATCTTCTTTCACACCTGGCTCGAGTGTGCTGCTTGGTCTTTGATGAACTGGACCAGGCATGAATGAGATTGGGAACAAGAGATGCAAGGGGGTTAAGGGAGAGATTAAAACACTTCTAGCATGACCAGTCAGCAAGAGGCAGAATTCCAACAGAAACTCCCTGTTTTCCTTCCTCTCTCTCTCTCTCTCTCTCTCTCTCTCCCCCACACACATACACACACTATATCATTCTCATCTCTCTCTCTCTCCCATCCTCTGTTCATCTCTCATTCTTTATTTCTAGTTCTTTTCAGGACTGAAGTATGCACATGTAGTTCGGCACATACCACCACTGGTTGCCTGAGTGCTAGTCTATTTGTTATGTCAGGAAAAAAGATTTATTACATAAACAGATCTTTATGTGTCTCAGAGGCAAGCCTAAATATTTGAAAAGCACCATGGCACCCCCTCCATTCTTTATCAAGACCCTAATGATCATTCCAGATCACTCAGACACTAGCACTAGCCTCAATTAAATAGAACTTAAAAAAAAAAAAAAAGATAGGTACAAGGCGTATCATTCACTTCTTGTTTCATTGCACAAATTAACAACCAAATTGCAGAGTTCTGTACACAGTGGACCGTATTTCTGTATGTATATATTTATGCTTTACTCTAGCTTTCAATTCTGTAATGCGTGTGCAGTTCGTGTGGACGTGCATTCAGGGAAATCTGCAGGGAATTGGCCCATTCATCCGAATCACGCTGTGTCTATCTCTTCTGTTTCCCTATCTTTACTAGCTTAATTACAGACTTCCAGTCATGTTGTTTACACAAAAAATTTACTTTTTGAAGTCCTCTATGCTGTACATTCCTATAGCATTCATCACAAATACCCATCACTTCAGTAACTAAAAATAATAAATGTATCAGGATAATTATGGCTGTAAGGCATATGCCTTCGAAAAGCTTTTAATATTGATTTGCACTTGTACTTTTGAACATTTTCATTTTCATAAAAAACCAAACAATATAACCCTGTGATTTCTTTCAGAAATTACAGTCAGTAAGGGATCATCTTTGAACTTTTACATGGAAAATGCAACAAGAAAAACTTCTTGTTTGTTTAACCACCAAAATGCACATTCCCCAGTAAGGTTCCCCTGTATTCCCCAAGTGTTACATCTTTGAATTTTTGTATTGGCAAACGGCCACAAGGAATGTTTTAATTAAAAATTGTGAAAAAGATCCCTACCAGTGCAACATCTAAACTTTAAATGTCTGTCCTGTCCTGTTTAATGTAATTGGACAATGACAGTTTGCTCCAAGCAACAGAGTAATCCTTTGTAACTTTGTAACACAGATGTGACATGGTGACCAAGGTCACTTTTACTGAGGTTACAATGGTGTAAGAAAAGCAAGGGACCTCTGTGGTTACACCGTACAGTAATCATGCGCATATGATGAGGCATACCAACCAAAAGGGTGAATGTTTGATAAATTATACATGTATGAAATGCCCAAAAATCTGGAGAGTGTAACTTGTAATGCTGGGAACCACACATATGATGAAAGATTTATAATGTCTCAAAATTAACTAATGTCATTCCTGTCCTTGGATGGCATCTCTTCTAAACAAAAGCATTTTTTTAATCACCTAGTGATGAGTTTCGCCTGATCAAAATAAATTGTCCTAGAGACAGGGATTTGTTGCTATACCACAAAGAAAAGCAGTCTGGGAACAATTTGCAAAACAATTTGATTGGCCCCGTTGTGCTTGTACCAAAGCCGGATGGATCGTTCCATTTCTGTGCGGACTGCCATAAACATAATGCAATATCAAAATTTGATGGATATACCATGCTTTGCTTCAATGATCGATGACCACAATGTCTGTTCTACCTGTCTTTTCTGTCTGTGTAGAACATTTAAAATCCCACATGCTTCACTTTATACATATGGCCAATACTTAACACCATATTATCTAATGTTGGAACTTCTTATGGGTCGCAACTGGAATCATATAATGATTCTAAATATGGCTTAGCCACAATATGGTGTCAAGCCTTATAAATAAAGTCAGTGTTAATAGTAACCGGTATTGTTATAGGGCCTAGAGAAGAAAGTGAATCTGTAAAAACCAGTTAATAGAGACGAAGAATAAGGAATATTTCATCTGAGTACATTAAATGCAAAGACACTGCTTTGCTCCTCATTGCTGAGTGCACTGGGTCATTAGAGCTAAGGTATATTTACCCATCACATCTGTACATGGGTATCATATGGACATTGTGACTTTGAATTCCAGCAAAGAGAGCATTACCCCAGGGCTATTTGAGGCCAGATGTGCCAAAAAAAGCAGTTAGTATTTTCCTCAAAGTTGATTCAGCTTAATTGTAATTTCACTTTTGCAGGGTTTCAAGTCAAGTCAAGTCAAGTAAATTTTATTTATATAGCGCTTTTAACAATTGACATTGTCGCAAAGCAGCTTTACACAATAAAAAGAAGTAAGTTTGTATGCAATGTGTATGAATCAAAATGATAAGATTGTCCCTGATGAGCAAGCCGAGGGCGACGGTGGCAAGGAAAAACTCCCTGAGATGGTAATAGGAAGAAACCTTGAGAGGAACCAGACTCAACAGGGAACCCATCCTCATCTGGGTGATAACGGATAGCAGGGATTGATCAGCATAATAATGTGTACTGGAAGTTCAGTGTAACAGGAGATGTGTTAAAATTAAAATGAGTCCAGTTTGTTCCTGAAGGCTCAGGTAGACTGTAGGAGATTCCAATCCTGAGCTATCGAACAACTGAAGTCACGACTCCCCAGAGCATCAATCGATGATAGGACAGTCTTAATGGAAACCATCCCCAGCCACCATACGAATCCAGGCAGACCACACGGGGCATCCATGCGACGAGATCTCCAACCAGAAGTAGGACTCCAGGACGGGTTAGACGGCTCCATAGGGCAGAGGGGTCTGGATCACTGGCAACTCAGGAGCGACATGTATAGCTCGACAGAGAGACAGATAGAGGGAAAGGAGAGAGGGAGAGAGAGAGAGGAGAGAGCAGAAAAGGAGAGAACAGAAAATAAGGAGAGATGGCAGTTAGGTATGGTCACAGTCAACATGTATAAGGTGAATGTATTCAGTGCAAAGTGCAAGCAGAGACTCCGGCAGGACTAACTATAACAGCATAATTAAAAGGGAGAGCCAGAAGGAAACACAGACATGAGGGCTCCCTGAGATGTAAAGCAACCAATCACCTCACCGTCAACAAACCTGAGTGAACAATGAGAGTTGTTCACTCAGGTTGACAGCATCTAAACATACCAGTTCACCAGAATACTCTATGTCCATGAGTCCCCCAGATCTGCTCCTTTACCTAAAGGATCGTAAGATACTAACAGTTCACTCAAATACTGTGGCGCGAGACCATTTAGTGCTTTAAATGTCAGAAGTAGTATCTTAAAATCGATGCGAAATTTCACAGGGAGCCAATGCAGTGTAGATAAGATAGGGGTGATGTGCTCGTATCTTCTGGTTTTAGTGAGGACTCTCCCTGCTGCATTCTGTACTAACTGAAGCTTGTTTATACACCTAGTTGAACAACCAGACAGTAAGGCGTTACAATAGTCCAACCTAGAGGTGATAAAAGCATGAACTAGTTTTTCTGCATCATTTAGTGACAATATGTTTCTTATCTTGGCAATATTTCTAAAGTGAAAGAAAGCTATCCTGGTAATATTATCTACATGAGCTTCAAACGAAAGGCTGGAATCTATAATCACACCAAGGTCTTTTACTGTTGCATTTGATGGAACAGAAAGGCCATCTAAAGTCACAGTGTGATCAGAAAGCTTACTTCTAGCTACTTGTGGTCCTATGACCAGAACTTCTGTCTTATCAGGATTAAGCAGAAGAAAATTAGTTAACATCCAATCTCTTATGTCCTGCACACACTGCTCAATTTTAGCAAACTGGTTTTTCTCATCTGGTTTTGCTGAGACATATAATTGTGTGTCATCAGCATAACAATGAAAACTAATACCATGTTTACGAATTATGTTGCCCAGAGGAAGCATGTAAAGGGAAAAAAGCAGTGGGCCTAAAACTGAACCCTGTGGAACACCAAACTCCACTTGAGAACATGAGGAATGGTCACCATCTAAATCTACAAACTGATAACGATCAGTCAAATAGGATCTGAGCCACAAGAGGGCAGTTCCCTTAATTCCTACTACCTTTTCTAATCTGTGAAGAAGAATACTATGATCAATGGTGTCAAAAGCTGCACTGAGGTCCAGTAACACAAGTATAGTGACGCAACCCTGATCAGAGGCCCATAGGAGGTTGTTTACTACTTTAACAAGTGCTGTCTCTGTGCTGTGATGAGGCCTAAATCCTGACTGATACAGTACAGTTTCAAAAGTTTTTCACTGAGCTTGGTTGGTAATTGTTCTGTAAAAGGAGATATCTAGCTAGTAGACAGGAAATTGCTAGCAATTATTATTATTATTATTATTATTATTATTATTATTATTATTATTATGCTATATCAAGTGGTATATCTATATATATATCTATATCTCAGGCACCCACTGCTGGCACCATGGTCAAGACTTTTAATACTTTGCTCCATATAACCCCGCCACTGCATACTGTTTCCTAATCTGGTTAAAAAATTCAACATAAAACCTGTGCCAGGTCTTGCCAATCAAATGATCCAATGTGGTAACCACTAAGATAAAAAGGATAAAGCCCCAAAAATATATACGTGACATGCTAATATAAGGAATCCAATTGTTGTGCAAACATTTGCACTAGTGACAATAAAATCTGCAAGAGTTTCATGGTGCATTAGTTTGTACATATTTAGCTTTCATGACTTTATTCAGTCCCTCTTAAGTATGAGTGTGTGTGTCCTGCGATGGATTGGCACTCGGTCCAGAGTGTACCACGTCTTGTGCGCTAAGTCTCCTGGGATAGGCTCCAGGCCCTGTGACCCTTTACATGATAAGTGGTATAGAAGATGAATGAATGAATATATTTATTAATTAATTAAGAAATAAGGGTGCATAAGGAATAATGTCCAATTGTTTTTCTCTTTACATTTTCTTGTGTTTCTGGACATGGACATTAAGACTCCTCCACTAAACCCACAAAGGAAAATCAAATGTTTCCTAGTTTTCCCAATGGCTACAGGAAGACTGTGAATACAAATATGACAAATACACTTTGCTCAGAATTGTCTTGTGTACAAAAATGTTTTCCAGCATCCGTGTTAACACATAGAACCACAGTCTGAGCTCTGGAAATGAGAAGGTTTTCAGACAGGGTTAAATGGGAGTGTGATCAGTCCCAGCTGGACCTCTGGCTTACATAAATCTGGGATCAGTTCTACCTCATCAAGAGAAAGAGGAAGAGAGTGAGAAGGTGACTGTGTAAGAGAGTCGAATTTGGCCTGTTCAGTGGAACAGCTGAGCTCAATACTTCTGCACTGTGTGATTAGTTGTACCAAATCTGTTTCCCTATAATCAGAAAATGAGAAAGGAAGAAGAAAAGTGAGAAAGGAGAAGAATAATACAAAATGGAATCTGTTTGTCTGTGTGCCATGTGAAATTAAAGATGAAGTGATGTATAATCCAGCACCATGGTTTCAGAGTTACACCCAAAATAAATAAACAGAGAGCTTGGGTGGTGAGTATGTGTGTATAGCAGTTGCATTTTTGAGCCCTTTCCACGTGTGTGTGTGTGTGTGTGTGTGTGTGTGTGTGTGTGTGTGTGTGTGTGTGTGTGTGTGTGTGTGTGTGTGTGTGTGTGTGTGTGTGTGTGGTGTGTGGTGTGGTGTGTGTGTGTGTTTGTGTGTGTGTGTGTGTGTGTGTGTGTGTACAGGAATGTGCGTATGAAGCTGTGCTTGACTCTGTGAGAATGAGCACGAGTGAGTTGGCTGCTGGAGCCACTAAAGAATCTCACAGCTTATTGTGTCATCTTGATGGATTTCCCCATCTAAAGCTTTACATTAGCTTACAGGAGAGAGGAAAAGAGAGAAGGCATAAGACAGATTTAAAAAAAAATGTAAAGGTGTCATTAATAATTACAAGGCCATTAACAACCCAAGTGTATCCCAAAATACACACATGGACAAAATTGTTGGTACCCTTCAGTCAATGAAAGAAAAACTCACAATGGTCACATAAATAACTTTAATCTGACAAAAGTAATAATTTTTTAAAAAATTCTATGAATGTTAACCAATGAAAGTCAGACATTGCTTTTCAACCATGCTTCAACAGAATTATTTAAAAAAAATAAACTCATGAAACAGGCCTGGACAAAAATGATTGTACCCCTAGAAAATACTGAAAATAATGTGACCAAAGGGACATGTTAATTCAAGGTGTGTCCACTAATTAGCATCACAGGTGTCTACAATCTTGTAATCAGTCAGGGGGCCTATATATAGGGCTCCAGGTAGTCACTGTGTTGTTTGGTGACATGGTATGTACCACACTCAACATGGACCAGAGGAAGCGAAGGAAAGAGTTGTCTCAGGAGATTCGAAAGAAAATTATAGACAAGCATGTTAAGGGTAAAGGCTATAAGACCATTTCCAAGCAGCTAGATGTTCCTGTGACTACAGTTGCACATATTATTCAAAAATTTAAGATCCATGGGACTGTAGCCAACCTCCCTGGACGTGGCCTCAGGAGGAAAATTGATGACAAATCAAAGAGACGGATAATCCGAATGGTAACAAAAGAGCCCAGAAAGACTTCTAAAGAGATCCAAGGTGAACTTCATGCTCAAGGAACATCAGTGTCAGATCGCACCATCCGTCGCTGTTTGAGCCAAAGTGGACTACATGGGAGACGACCAAGGAGGACACCATTGTTGAAAACAAATCATAAAAAAGTCAGACTGGAATATGCCAAACTACATGTTGACAAAGCCACAAAGTTTCTCTGAGAATGTCTTATTGACAGATGAGACAAAAATGGAACATTTTGCCAAGGCACATCAGCTCTATGCTCACAGACGGAAAAATGAAGCATATCAAGAAAAGAACACTGTCCCTACTGTGAAACATGGAGGAGGCTCTGTTATGTTATGGGGCTGCTTTGCTGCATCTGGCACAGGGTGTCTTGAATCTGTGCAGGGTACAATGAAATCTCAAGACTATCAAGGGATTCTAGAGAGAAATGTGCTGGCCAGTGTCAGAAAGCTGGGTCTCAGTCACAGGTCATGGGTCTTGCAACAGGACAATGACCCAAAACACACAGCTAAAAACACCCAAGAATGGCTAAGAGGAAAACATTGGACTATTCTAAAGTGGCCTTCTATGAGCCCTGACCTCAATCCTATTGAGCATCTTTGGAAGGAGCTGAAACATGTTGTCTGGAAAAGGCACCCTTCAAACCGGAAACAACTGGAGCAGCTTGCTCATGAGGAGTGGGCCAAAATACCTGCAGAGAGGTGCAGAAGTCTCACTGACAATTACAGGAATCGTTTGATTGCAGTGATTGCCTCAAAAGGTACCATCATTTTTGTCCAGGCCTGTTCCATGAGTTCATTTTTTTTTTATAATTCCGTTGAAGCATGGTTGAAAAGCAATGTCTGACTTTCATTGGTTAACATTCATAAAATTCTTATTTATTATTACTTTTGTCAGATTAAAGTTATTTCTGTGACCATTGTGAGTTTCTCTTTCATTGACCGAAGGGTACCAACAATTTTGTCCACGTGTGTACCATTCATGCTCCATCACTTTTCACGAGCTATGGCCTGGCACCAGAATAACAGATATATGAATGTACTATAGGATTTATGTTCTGTATGCTAAGGCCCCTTCAAGACTAAAGACTTATAGATTAGTAGGTTATTAAAATGTTAATGCAAATTTTACAGTATATCTACTCAATGACAGTTTATCTTTTATCTGAGCAGACGTGCAGTAGAGTGGCCTTCATTGTGGTTCATATTTCAAACATTGGTTCCAGAGTTTCCCACATCGCACGTGCTTTTAATTGGCCAGGGGCGAGACATTCAGCTTCCTACCTTCCCACACAAGTACACAAGGACACACATTCATACCTGGACACGGAAGTGATTTAACAGTATGTGGGAGCAGTGAAAATGAATATGATACACCAAACAGGGGGAGTACAAGGCACCAGCTATGTTCTAAGAAACATTAACTAACTTGTTAACATACAACTGCCCCTGGCTCTGTCAACACTCTTTATCACACCATTACGCTTTGTTTTTATTAACACTTTGGAGATGACAGGTGTTGAATGCAGGATAATCTTGCTTTTCCCCCATTCTCTCTTGCACAGAATCATCAAGGGGGCTCTAGAGAGGTATACTTTTTCAATACTAAGACAATTTGTTTAACACTTTAATGTTTGATGCTTCACCAGCACTTATCTAACATGATTAAACAACATGTAATTTTTTAAAAGCCAAACCAAACCATGCATGTTATTTTGACTTTTATGGTAAGGGGTGTAAATTGTATTAATCTCTCTCTGGAAACCCGGCAGGCATTTAAGAATAAGGGTTTCTTTCTTGAATGACAGGCTTTAGGTTATAATGATGTTAATGGTTCTTGACCAATCCTTTGATATAGTCTTGTTGCTCAGTTTGTGCATCTTTTCTGAATGTGGTAGCTTCAGCTTTTTGGAAAGAATGTTTTACATTCACTTACTGTATTTTTGCAGATGCCCTTATCCAGAGCGACTTACATTTTTATCTCATTATACATCTGAGAAGTTGAGGGTTAAGGGCCTTGCTCAAGTGTCCAACAGGGACAACTTGGTGGTTGTGGGATTTGAGCCTGGGACCTTATTTCTGTGCATTCCCTCTAGCTAATTAGCTAACACTGCGGATAAATCTTATTTAGTCAAACTGGAAAATTCCAGGGTGCGGCTTTTACATACTTAGCGGTGATAGTGCCAAAGGTGGCTCTTCGCACAATCCACAACCACTTTAAACTGTAACAACATGACTTTCCACAAGATTCAAGATTCAAACATGGATGCATATATCATACCCTGTGGAGATCTTGTGGAATTGAATATGATTTCAATCCACCTCTCTATGTGATTCAAATCAGATTAGCAAAAATCAGATTTGCTTTTTAAAATATTCAGTCTACATAAAATCAATCCCATTCCAAACTGATTCCAATCTGGACTTGCCAAAAATCTGATTTGGGCAAGCAGTCTGAACAAGTGCTTAGTCTGGATGATCTACCCGCTCAAATCAGATTTCAAACTGTCCATTATGTTACTCAAACCTGACACAAACAATACAACAATACATAACACTCAGACAAAAATCTCAGCATCCTTCCATTACATCAGTAGTTCTCATGCTGGAGGACCCCTTCTGTGCGTACTTTGGGGTTTTCTCAACTCTCAGCACCGGAATTAACTAATCAGCTCAACTACATTTTCTTTCAATGTGATGGGTGAGCTATAGAGCAGGGAGAACACTAAAATATGCAGGACAAGGTTGAGAATCATTGCTTTAGATCAACAAACTTTCGAATTCAACATTGGACAAATTTTATAAGTCAATGGTCTTTCTTGATTTTTATTTATTTCCTCAGTGTAAAACAATGCGGAGGGCATCCAAAATAGTTGATGTTGAAGTGAGTCTACTACTTATGCTCTGTAAAGCCTTCATAACTGCTGTAATCGAAGATGCTGTTAATTGGTGATTTTTTTTCATACGCTTTTTATAGCTGGTAACTCTAAATTAACTTGAATGAAATTAATTTTTGGTCTTGCTTTCCTGGGTTTTGCAAATGCACTTGATAATAATGTTCTTACGACCCTTCCAGAACAGCTAACCTTCATGTCTTAAAATAACAAATGACTATTGTTGTTGTTGTTACTTAATTGCCTAATTCCATATATTGTTTCATGGCTTTTAAATCACTGGTAAGGTTCTAGAATCTAGAAAATAAATGATTAAAGCAAAAAAAAAAAAAACACTGAATTAGAAGGTGTATCCAAACTTTTTACGGGTGCTGTATACAGCCTAGAGGACGAGATATATTCTAAATATGTTAATAAACTTGTTTGTTTGTGTTTTGAAAAAACAAAGTAGTTATCTAGAAATTGATAAATGGTAATTATCCTCCATACTTAACTAAATGCTAAGTGTTAGCTCAGAATTGCAGAGTATGCCTGCAGAGGTTGATTTTGGCACACTTTATGGCGTGAGGTGGATACATTTCCTGTTGATAAGGACTATGAAGTTTCCCATGTGAATATGCATAATTGCTTTTATAATTGGGCAAAATGTGTTTGAAATGTGTGTGTATGATCTTCGATAAAGGAGCTTATCACTCAGACTCGATATGATTCCACCCCTTCCTTCAAAAGACGTGTACCAGTAAGCTGCAGGAAGTCTACAAAATGTGTCTTTGCCGAAGGCAGGTACATATTTGGAGGATGTTGTGTATGTGTTGGAGTAGCTGTTTTGTGGTACCAGCGGTCAGTGAATGGCTCAGTCTGGAAAGATAAGATCAGCTGCTGAGCTGCATTCTACAACAAACATGAGCCGTGATAAATGACAGCCTATTTACCCCGCGCCGCAGACATAAACAAAGGCCCACATGGCTGTGCTGCACTCATTTAGATATACCACCACTATTATTCCAATTAAGGTTCAGTGCCTATGAATCCATCGAGGGTTCTCTGCTTGCCTGAATGGAGAAGGGGAAGTTGACTAATGTCACACACGCTCTCACACTGATAACAACAGCAACAGTACATTAGGAGACATTCAACTAGATTGGGTAGTCGGTCTGGAAAATCTGCTTGGCGCTATGTCACAAAGATGCCTTTGGGTGATCAAATTCCATCTGCTGGTGATCAAAAGTGTACTGGAAATATACCAGTCAATTTGAATTTGGCCCATTCGTTAAACTATTGAATTTCTGGGTAAATGGCAGGCTGGTCATATTCATCATTTCAATAGTAATTAAGGTAATAAAAAAAACCCATACAGTTTTCATTAGGAAATAACAAGCCACAGCAAACCAGAGCAATCGGAGTGTAACATTCATGCACATAGAAACACAAACAAGGGGTGTTCAAGTCAAATCAGGACATGCAATGAAATTTCTCATGAATGTGTAAAACCAATTTATATTTACAGAAGACATGGTATAGTAATGAGACTCTTTGCCAAAGTACAATGTTTGAAAATTGAAAAACAGCTGTGTATCCATGATCCCGGCCAAGGTGGTGCAGACCCTACCACAGTCGTTCCCGTGAACGCTCAGCGAGTGGAACGCCTGATTCGATGGATAACTTGACGCCAACTTGCGGAAGAGACACATTTGTCTGTGGGAACCGTACACACAATCATTCACAAACTCCACCATTACAGGAACTCAGCTGGGAGTCATTTCCACATCTCCCATACAGTCCTTAATGTGCATAATAAATAAAAGAAGCATTCATTACAAACTCAATGAGGAAACGTTGAGTTTAAATTCATATCAAAACAAACATTGCTAAGCACATGATTTATAAACCCTGTTATAGGAACAAATTCTTTGCATACTTTTTATTTTCTTTGTTTAAACAGTCACAATAAAATGATCACTACAGCAAGCGAGGCACAATAAGCAATATAAGAAATTGCGGCCATCAAAAAAACTGCTGAAGTTTAGCTGTTTGGCAGTTTAACACTGATGTAGAAGGGTATTCCCAGTTTGTTGTCGGTAGGACAGTACTGTAGCTTCACCTGTTTTTTTTTTTTCAATAAAGGGATACAAACTTCACCCTGAAGCCCCTTGACATGATTCTGACAAATCACAGTATGACAGTATGATTCTTATCTTATCTGATTGGTTAGTCTTTTGATATTTTTAGAAAGGGAAGCCTAATTGGCCTGGCTTCACTTCAGACATGACGGGAAAAGTTCAATAAGGTGTTTCACCACACATTCACCACATAACATTATGGGGGCCATGGCTCTGTTTCACTCACTGTAAAATACTCAGTGAAAAATAGAGAAGAGACACAGCACAGAGGAGTTTAATACTGAAGCAAACTTGTTACTGTAAACTAAGTGTGTGTGTGTGTGTGTGTGTGTGTGTGTGTGTGTGTGTGTGTGTGTGTGTGTGTGTGTGTGTGTGTGTGTCTGTGTGTGTGTGTGTGTGTGTGTGTGTGTGTGTGTTTTAATATAATTAAAATGACAAGTATAGTCTGAAAAAACTGGGGAAGCCTAGCTTCCCTTGGCTTCTAGGAGAAAACGCTGATGGCAGCAGTTCAATGCATAACATCATGTAGATATGGGCCAGCAGCTTGGATTAATGTTTATATCAACCCTCAGAATAGGGAAATAATTTATCCCAGTTATCACAGAGTCCTAAATGGTTAGGAAGGTAATGTCATTCAGGCAGGCATGTTTTAATTATTTCTTTATATTTTACTACCTCCTCAGCTTCGCTTTCATTTCGAAATCATTTTTACCCGATTATGACAGTTCTACAAAGCTCTATTATAGGGGCTTTAAACAGTTGTGATTGGAGCAGTCTGATTAGGATAACATCATGCAGCCAAGTCACGCACCTATAAGTTTTGTCTATGTACATAAAGCTTTCACACAACTTTAGGCCTGTTGGACTGCCCCGAGGAAAGTGTGTGATTACACTGTTAATGACACTGAGAGCTGCAAAGTAGGCTACATATTATAGTAGGTGTTATTATACTGTGAGTTTTGACAGTTTTTTGTAGTTTGAAACTGTGGATTCGGTAATTCGAAATAGTGAAATCAGCACCAGTTGTGTGAAAGGCTGCATGAGTTATCCTAATCCGTCTGCTCCAATCACAATTGTTTCAAAATGTGCAAAATGACTTCGAAATGAAAGATGAGACAGTTTGCTCTTAAGGGAGAAATAATTAAAGGAAAATTTTGCTAAAAATTTTCTCTAAAGAAAAAAGTGAGTGGAATTTGTGATACCATCAATGCCACCTGTCTGTTTGCTTATCACCAGAGGAGTGTGAAAAACGGTGGTATGAAAGGTCATATTAATGACGTGATAAAGTGCTGTTATAACAAAGAATCGCTTGCTCTTTCTTCTACTCCTAAAAATAGTGCTTAAATTGCATCCTTTGAGAACTTTTGGCCACTGAGGAGCTATTTCATACTCTGAGACACTTAGTAAGTATGGGCCAAGATCTGGTTCCACTTCTATCAGCCAACAAACTGAACACAAAAGTAAAAAGCTCAATTCTGGGAAACCATGGATTATGCCCACAACTTCATGAATGCAGTTTTTTTTTTCAAACTGCATGATGGGAAAATATATGATCTGCGGTGCTGTAGGAGCAATGATCTGCAGTCACTGTTTCAAAGCTGTTACTAGAAAAATGTACAGTACAGTAGCATTCACCTGCAGAGGAAAACATATGACATATTCATTACTTAACCAGTTACATACCTCATGCTATCCTTCTTGCACGTCTCTGCCTGAACGCCATTTCCTCTGAGCTCTCCTACATTTTGGTGGAGATAGGAGTTTTTAGAATGTTGATAAATTGCTCTTACTCGTACTCCTAAAAGTAGGACCAAAATTACATCACTCTGAGAATTTTTGGCCACTTAGGAGCAATTTCTTACTCTAAGACGGTTAGTAAGTACGGGCCTTGAAGAATCCTAATTTCTCCTGTTACACACAGATGGCAGGGTAAGTGTTTGGCACCAACAACATGGAACCATGGACCCAACCTACCTTGTGTCGAGGTGGTGTAATGATGTGGCAAATGTTTTCCTGGCACACTCTAGGCCTGTTAATACCAATCAATCATTGCTTGAATGCCAGAGCCTATTTGTGCATTGATGCTGAACATGTGCATCCCTTTAATCTTCTAATAGCGATTCGAGCATGAAGTGCACCTTGTCATAAAGCAAACATTTTTTCAGACTCATTTTTATAAACATGAAGTTAGATGTTCTCCAGCGACCTTCCCATGTCACCATCAACCATTTTTTGTAAAAAAAAAAAAAAAAAAAAATTCTATAAGGAAAAAATTACTATAAGGATTTTTTTTTTTATTGAGGAATTCATTCCATAAAGAATTGACGTTGTATTAAAAGCAAAGGGAGAACACACCGAGTAATCATTTGGTGCTTAATGTAAAGTATTCAGTGGGTTTAAATGAGACCATATAATTAAATCAAAACACATCTATTGTTGGCATTTTAATGGGGCCCATGTGTTCAGTGTGTTTGAGCATGTTGGGCAGGAGACAGACCCGGAGGCTGTAGAGACACATTAAGGAGGAAGCTAAAGAAGCCTCCGATCTCTATTTGACTAATTGCACTCTCAACAAGCACTATAAGGAAACATCATTAATTATGTGTTAACCCATTTTTTACTTTTGTTAATGCCATAAATATATTGTGCAAGTCATGTTCACCCTTATGCCTATCAGTCAGATGAAGGGTTTTTTGATGCTCTTCATATTTCTGAAGCAGAGAGATATTTTGTTTATTGAGATTGAGAATGAGGTTGGGACGTTGTGTGATTGCTTGCTACATTGCTTTTCTTAACATTTATTAACTGTTTAGTTATTTCCCGGTTTTAACCATAATGTGGTGTGGGGTTTTTTTAAGTAAGGGTAAAACATATTATACTTTGCTAAACACTATTTGACCTCCACCTCGAGTATCCTCATTTTCAAAGTCATGGTTTGTCCTTTGTTAGAATATCTGTGGAAAAAGGTCTTTATTTCAAACAACTTTTTTATTATCGTTTGCAGATGTGACAATGCACTGCAATGCGTCCAAGTCATTCCCCATGCTCTTAAAGTGGAGTGTTTCATCTGT